>OZ005744.1:600000-891000 GCA_963930735.1 Dioctria linearis
AGGAATTTATATAGCCGCAAATGTTCCTCCATAAACATGAGCTCCTGTGGAAGGAAGCAGTACAATTATTCATTCCATTCACCTCCTGAATATCATCCTGAACCGCAGAGCAGCAGATGGGGAGGTATTAATTTTGTCCTACAGAGGTACTTAATTTACATGATTAATCTATTTAAGTACAGAATTTAAATGTCGTCTCAGTTTCTATCCTTTGAACCCAGGGTATATCTGTCGAGGACACGAGCTATGAATGCGATCTACATTATGAGTATACGCATTTGTCTTAGCAAATAATTTAATTGTGCTAACGGTTGTTTAAAATTACTTTGTTGCTCAGAATTTCCACGTTACATTTAATGCGAAAACTAATCTCATTATGACCGTTGGCTACTCGTTTGCAGGTGCTTTAATCTAATTCATCTGAGTTATCATCAAAGAAACAATTCTCTCAGAAGTTCCTGCCTTCAATTTTTTTCTGGCGCATTTTTTTATATAAAATGAAAGTCTACTTGTCAGTCCTTCGTCGGATAGGGAGTTTGGGATCTTAATCAATCAAAACCTTATCCGCCGTCGGTTGATCAGAACTGATGGATTTAAGTGCATAAACCCATCAGTTCAGAGAATCCAGCTTCAAAAAGATGGCACCACTCTGAGTATACCGAGCGTCGAGAGAGTTGGACTTACATCTTAATTTTGAGCAATTAGGCGAAATAACTGATGATAAGAATTGATAGATTGCGTCTACCTGTGACAATAAATCTTTATTCATGCATCTTTTGAGACACGTACATGCATACATATATTTGTTAGTGCTTGGATTATAGAGTAGCTGTTTAGTTTAGGATCCGCTTTCAGACCCTCGTACATTGTCGTACAATATTGCCGTGAGCTCCTTTCATATTCATACATACATATAGATGAACTTACTATGTACCTTCGCTGGCCTATCGCTGATTTTGATTTATGTTAGAATTCCGGTCCAACTATGAACGTCCACGTTCTATTGAAATATACGTTAGCAAAAGAATCGATAGTTCAGTGGGGACATGTCCTGTCTAATGAAAAGTTTGCGATAAGTTTTTCTTTAAAAAATTGTCAAACTGAATTCGTGAAAATATTGTTCCGCTTAGACATTTTTGCTTTGGAAGAGTTTAAAAAATTTATTTTGTTGTCATAAACTTTATGGGGTCTTATTGTACCGAAAATGTTCGCATGGTTACAAATTAAATTTAAATTCTTTCATTAGTTTCAAAATGGGGCCGCTAATGCTGTTTATTTGCGAGCATGGGTCTAAGTTGCGGTACGGTGTGTCGATTATTTCGCATTAGTTAATCATCGATGTCACTTCTTTGACGTTTAGTTAATTATTAAATAGTCGATCGACGTGATTTGAATTCGTCTCAGCCATTCATTTGGTGAGAACAAGACCTCAACTTCTGTTGTGAGCAATTCAATGTGCGTGCAGAGATCAGTTATCGTGTGAAGGTTGTCTGCATCTTAACGTCCAGCCGAAGCAGTACGCCACACCCATAATTAAGTATGCTCAGGCATTCTTTCTTTATAGTTTCTAAAAATTGCATCAGACTCTGTATTGCTGCCTTGCGTTGCAGCTAAACGCATTCAAGCTATAGTTACACGGTATCGGTATAATTTCGACATCGGTCGCCTGGCATAGTGTCAATTACACTTTTTCCCACATATTTTTAAAGTACATGGTGTCGCGTGTTGTGTTGTGGGGAGTACTTATTGTGAGTCACCAGCAGGTTGGACATTAGATATTGATGCAATTGACATAATTTGTGCGATGACTTTTATGTCATCATCGGAAATTATTTAATTCGTTGAGATTTTCCATGGGAAAGATAAGATCAACACCTTTGACACTGAAGCACATTCCAAAGTTGTTGTTGCTTTCTTGAATGTTGACTTTGTTTATTTTCATTCAAATTTATTAAAATGACGGGAGCTTTGAAAGGTAAAATATAGAGCCAGAGTTTATCTTTAGCTAGTATTTTTAAGATTTCTTTTGCGGAGAATTTATTAGGGGAATAATTCAAAAAGCATCACGTTATAGGCTGTATATTTTGTATCGAAAACTTGTAGCTCATATCCATAAGCCAAAAGAATATTCTGGAATGAAGGAATAAATGGCACATGAAAATTATGATCCTCTATGGATCTCAATGGAACACACTTACTACAACTTTGTGGCTAATGTGATTAAATGTTTTGATCTCACTCTTTTGATTTTCTCTTTTATACTATTAAGTCCTATAAGCATGGAGACATTGTCTTTCACCCGAATTCAAGGCTTAATCCTTACTTTCCTCCTTCAACCAAATCTAAACTGGAAGAAAACGTGTCGTGGTATGAACGGCGGTACGTAAGCGGCCGCGGGTGATGCCGTCCGGTATTAATATCTAGCTTTACTTAGATAGATCAGTAAATCAAGGTCAGTCGTTGTTATGTAAACATAAATATCAGCAGTTTTTTCACCTCGCAGTCTGCGAACTGAGTTCAGCATATCATAAGGAAATATAATACAATACAAACTAGTTTGGGTGGCACTCAGCGACTTCAAGTTGCAGGGTAAATTTAACTTGTAGAAGACAGTCATAATCGCCTTTGAGCATAAGAAAAGAAATTTTCGTAGCATATTATATGGAAATAATACGCGATAAATTAATTTGATCATCAGTGTTCCATAGTCCGCCAATTATTTCATCTTATGTCACCAGTTCGTGTTTCGTGTATTTAAAATTAAGCAGCGCGCAAAGAAATTCTCAGTCAATACTGTACATATACATCTGGTGGGATTATCTTGATTTACATTCCGAAGTCGAAAAATAAAGTCTTGTTAAGAAATACGCGGTATTGTCTTCGACTCTATTGAAATGCGCAACCAGCAAAAATAATTATCAAAAGAGCGATAATCCGCCGACACATATTCATCATCTGTTCCCCAAATAAAACAAGCATGGCAACATGTTTCGCAACATTTTTACGATTTTCCTGTCTGTTTAAGGATGGGGCCAAGCGGAGGAGATGACGGCGTTAATTGAATTTATATTCAGAATTTCTTATCGGGCACGTACAAATCGCTCTCGGAGGCTAACAGCATTTTCAATTACATAAATTAACGCATTCTTCCACTTAATTCATTTGTGGCCAATAAAATCCGACGACGACGACGACAACAGGGAATTCGATTGGGGTCCAGTCCAGTTAGCGGAGATTTAGAGTGAATAATAGCTTGAGGATGCTATTACCACATAGATCTCAAAAGCTACAAGCTCTAGAGGAATAATATATCTACTTCATATTCAATATGTGAAGTATTTCCTACATTGAGGCATTGAGATATGTTTCGACTTTAGCTAGCGGCCCAGTGAAGCTCTTTGTTATCAAAAGCTATTGGCGCTATATGGTTTAGTAAGCATTTATTTCTATCCCGACGGCCTCTAGACTGTTCAGTCTATATAAAACATTAATAGTGACACAAGAGGGACAAAAAACTTTGGTAGGTATGCGGTTAACGTTTGTACATACATAAAACGTACTCTACTTTTGCTAATCCAATGGATTGCTATTACCATAACTCAGTTCGGCTATTCATCATTCTGCTGTTATTGTAGCTTGATCAAGCCGACTGAAGTGAAGCTACTCATCTGAAACTGAATTGGTTTAACTAATAATTGTAGAATCCAAATGTGCTGAAGTTTTCGCTGGGCTTATTAGCTCGGGAAGAAAATACATGAATGGATTTCAAGTAGAGCTTCGGCTGAGTTATATGATTTAATGAATATAAGTTGGATGAAGGTTGGAAGACGAGCATTCAAAAACAGCCAATTAGTACTGTTGCAGACAGTAGACTTACGAGTACACGAATCAGTCGCATGCCGCAAAATAGAAATTCTCGACAAATCGATTCCAGCGTAAAAAGTATATCTGCCTTAATGAATCTGTTAATTTTTTTACTTTTTCATGAATAACATAAAGGGAGCGTTCACAAGAGATGGAAATTGGTACAGGTACAGATTCCTTACGGGGACAGATTAATTCCCCTTTGAATAAAGAATACTATGGGATTTGTGGGAGAAGAAAAGAAGCAAAAATAACTTCATATTTTCCTCATAATATTAGATTTGTAAGTTTTTCAACTTTCTGCGCAAATAGAGAATAACTTTGTAATTATGATAATAGAAGTGAGTATATGTCGTTACCAGTTGTGATAAAGAAAAATAATAAAGGCTTTGCGAATTTCACTATGGAGAAAATCTCTTTCATCTGTATCGTTTGATATTATGTATCCGCATCAGAAAGGGTAGGATAGCTTTGTTGTGACATGTTCGACCAAGGAAAGTATCGTATAAAAAGACTTCATCATGTGCGGAGCAGAAGGTTTCAAGTTCTATATATGATGTTATCGCGAGACCGAGAATCTGTCTCTCACTGCTACCACTAGGGTCTTTTACGACATTATCACTTAAGAGCTTTAAGACGTCCACTCGAAATTCAGGTCTTTGATGAAACCTGTAGTGTTCTTGGCGGCCTTCTTAGTTAGGATAAGAAAGCGATTTGAAGGTTAAGAGCTTTGTAATCGCATAGTACATGTTTGAGTGTTTCGTCATCCCAATGCAAAATCAACGGATTTCATTGTCGACTTGCCCTATTTATAAAACGGTATCTCTGTGGGCAATGCTGAGCATGAGAAGTGTTTTTACATCCTATTGTCCTTTGTCTCAACCTTGGGATTTTCGCTCCAAATAACAATTTAGCTCTGTCTTCCCAAAAACTGGCTTTGCCGAAAGGTGACTTTTTGGATGACTATATAAGGGTACAGGCCAATTAACTCAGATTTGTGTAAGACAGTCCGGAATCTCCTTACCCTCAATACTTTTATTGGCCGCCACCCGAATCAGTGCTATCTTATTGGCTTCAGCTAGTTGCTTCAGAATAATAAGACAGTTTCAAAACAGTTTAAATTCACAGTTATAACAATTTAAATTAACGACGCGATGATCTGAAATTCCACAAAGATTTGCAAGTAGCCAGGCAGATTGCCTGGTTTGAGGAGATTTGTCCTTGGCATTCTTATTGCGTTGAGGGTGGTCTCCTTCTTTATATAGACGGAAGGAGGTGTAGTATAGCCTCTTAAGTTTGGAATCGAGTAGGTACACATCTTAGGCATACAAGTCGTTGCAGTTTTTGCAAGCCAGCTGTTGCCTTTTGATGATAATTCCAAGTAAGTCTCCTATCTATTTGATTATTTGTTCTCTTTTGAAAATTCAACTACTGTTTCCTGAAGAGAGATGGTGCCTGTAAATTAACTGCGTTTTCGTTGTGAGTAGAACGGTTTAACAAAGAACTCCGATTTTCATGATATCATCTCATAAACTACAACATTTGGTCTTTAGTTTATAATTAATGGATAGAGCAATTAATGAGGCTCAAGTCAGTGCTGATGATGAATTAATGATTGGTCTTACAAAATATCCTTACTGTGTGTAAATGTAAAACATCCTCTAAATCAAATAATTGCGACAGCAGCATCATAACATACAAACATAATTATCCTAATTTTAGGTTGTTATCAAACTCAAATGGGTTTCTATCAATAAATTCAATTTAAATTCATTAAAGCCGTCTGGATTAGACAGCATTACTCCGCGTTTTTGTTAGCCCTATTCCATCTCGAATTAATTGCCCCAGAGATTTCCCTTTGTAGTTTTCGTATAGCATTCAGAATCGTCAGGACGAGAAAAGGGTCCTTATTTGGTGGGCCCTTGTCACAATCCGCCCGTATAACACAACAATTCAAGTTAATGGGATCAGACAACTGCAAAATGCCAGACGGTATCCCGGCATGAACTTATTGAACCCGATTTGATTGCCAACTGCTAGATGTGAATATTCTCTCATGTGCAGAGGCCTATTTTATCCCTCGGCCATCGTATCGAATGTCAATTGTTTGGTTGTTGTTCTTATATCAATAAAAATCAGAAATTAGCCTTCTACTTTGGACGTTGTATGATTCCTTCCAGAGCGCTGAACAAAAGAAATAGTACGCTTCAATTGGTGACGATCGCCTATTGTTCAATTGACTCCATATAGCCCAACCAAAATTACATGCAGTGAACCGCCTTGTATTCTGAGATGTACACTGCCCTGGATTACATGAGCATAATTTCAGGGTCAGTAAAGGCACTCATTTATCCGAAAGGCAACAACTGATTTACTCCATTAGAGGTCTGGTCGTTGTGGGTCTTCGCAACGGGTGACCCCTTACTGTCCTTTTATTTCTTTTTAATTTAAGCTGTCGCCGTCGTGTACACGAGTTAATGTTATTGACAACTGCTTTGAAGTTAGATTTCTTCCTCGACTATTTGTAGGTATGCCGGTGTGGTGATACTCAGAGTACTCCATGGAACAAGTGGATGGAATCTGGTTACAGCTTGAGCTACTTATCGAGTTAATTTACTGCCTCAAGTGCGCTGAGAACGGTAGTAAGGGAACGTTTAGTAGACAACATACCATAAATTTCGCGTTAATTAATTTACATGTGATGTGTATGTGTCATTTATGTTCGGTAGAAATAAGAACAAGAAGTGTACCCACCCAAAAATTTGCGGTGGATATCTATTGTAAGAAATTTCTTTCAGGATAACATAGCAAAGATTTATCACTCGAATCCTTTGATAAAGATGTTGTGGGTAAAAGAAATGAGGTTCTCATACTGTTAAAGTTAATAGAATTTACACGTAAAAGCATACAAAACCCTAGCTCCGACATAATTAAATGGTCCTCGTTCCCTTAGAGATGTCAAGCCAGCTGTCACGTTCCTCTAAATATGTTAATGAAAAAGAAGAAACGAAAAGTCCTTGATTTTTAACAATTCCTCTTCACCTGTCTTGCGCGAGAACTCTTGAATCTGTTATCAGCACTGGCTCAATTAAAATCAGATCAATATCAAGTTTCTTGCCACCGATGCTGGACGTTGCGTTGCATAGGATGCAATTAAAACGCGCTTGGAGCTCTAGCTCGAGAAGTACCGAGTAAGTACCATCAATGTGAAATTGCATCGTCCAATGGCTGAGGTTCAACCACCACTTTGCTATTTTAATTGGATATTCTAGAGATTTTTCTAGTGGAGAAAAGTTTTGACCCAACAAAACAATTGACCTTAATGGATCCAGCGGAGATCCAGAGATTGTTGATATCTGCTCCCCTAATAGTCTGCAGTTTGACCACTGCGAATCATCCAACAAGTTTCTGCTGACGTTAGATTGCACAAAGAAGTTTAGAGAGCAAATATGAGCCCTGAAAAACCAGGAACAGTTCGATTGTATCCAGGGGTGCAGGAGTTGAATACAAACAAGTAGAGAATCTTCCGTCAGGCATGTAGATATTGCAGACAGGATGAGACTTTAAGCAAACATCTGCCACTGCCCATTTGCGAGGCGGACTTTACATCTCAATTAAAAGCAAAGAGCCATCAACTCTAATTCTTAATTGTTTGGGAGCTAATATGCCAAAGTCATTTATTGTTTTTCCAAAGTGTGCACCAGAGTGGATAATTGAGGCTATACACAGTTCGTGTGGCCAGTTTTGTACGCATTCGGAGGGCCGTGCTCGGTATTTTTTGAAAAATAAATCAATTTGCGGTGACAGAACAATTGCCAGGCCAGTCGCATTAGGATGCTTCTCATAAATATGGAGCAGCAGTCGCGGCAGATAGATGGCAAGTAAGCCCTTTTGCTGTTGGCAAGAAATTTCAGACTTGAGCTGTTCTAATGAAGACATGCCTTTAGAACGCCCCGGTCGAGTCCAAACTGTTCATTTGTAAAGGAACTTTGGGATGGGCTCAATTTATCAACTTCACCCAGTTTTCAGGATAAAATATTCAGTGGTTCTCTTCCAAATTTGAGTTGCAGCAAGATTCTGGCTGGGACTGGAGTACATCCTTCCTCTTGAATTTTCCATATTGTAGTGGAGCAGTGGAGTTGGACAATTGGACTTTAAATTTTTAAAACTTAAACCAACTTGGAGTGGGGGGGGGACAATTTCTCACATTTGGTTTACATGATAGACAGGCGACAAGATAAATCAAAACTGGCGAACATTTTATCATGTCGTGAATGCACATCTCGCGTTTATGTAAATCACTTACAATCAGTCATGTGGTTCTATGTATAGAGACATTGCGAAAACTATTGTGTTACTGTTGACATCGTGTCGAGTTCCGAATACTTCTTGGAACTTTACTTTTGACTTAAGCAATTTGCTAGTGTTTCCCGGAGCCGGAAAAGGTATACTTTCAAACAACTTTTAGGACATCCCATCCATCTAAGCAAAAGGAGTGATATGACTAAGTTACTTTCAGGAATATGCTTGATGCCCAGCATTTGAGTCACTCTAGTAGGGAAAATCTGAATATTAAGGAAATTGATGCCTTCTTTTGCCGGAAGTTTGTACTCATCCTCCTAAAAGGAAAACGTATTTACTGCCTGGGGATCTGTGCTATCATAAATTTATGTGACGCACATAAACAATTTTTATGTGTAGCAGGCACATGAATCCGCTGGTGGTATTTTTAAAAATTCAGAATCAATTTTCACACATCTTGAGTACACTCTTTTTGGTGGGGTATGTATATAGGGTTCTTTTACTGTAAAAATTTGTTGAAACGATAGATTTTTGTACGCCATTCTTAAGCTCCTATTTAAAATTCTGTAAAATATTTTCCTTTTGATATATGTACGTACAATCAAAATGGGGATGAAGTGGCACTGATGAATATAAAATTCCATACTCAGTTTTGGAACTCATAACTCGATAAATACGTTCCTCAGGAAAGTCGCAGTTTTTTTAATTATTACGAACCTTCTATCATTTCATGGATTTCATGCTCTTGTCCAGAAACAGAAGAAAATAAGCGTATGAGTAAAGAGTTTATATTGATATTGTAAAGTCGATCATTTAAAGTTACAACGAAAAACGAATAACACCAACAGTATTATATTATTTAGATACATGTAAAATATATATGTATATGAGTTCGAGCTTCACTAGCGGGCGAACAGAAATGGACGAGGTATTCTGTTGACAACAAGATTCTCAATTTACTATAAAGCGATTGGACTTTGATCATTTTCTGAACAAGATTATCTGCCTAAATTTTGAACAGACGCATGTACATATTCTATGTAATATGTATACTATTAGACATCAATAATTTTCTGTGGGGATTTTCCTTGGCAATGATGAAAGGTTAGGTTGTGATCTTACAAAATCCTGCACACTTTTGTTATATTTAATATCGTAAACATGATTCATTCCCGTATCATACACGCAGTAATCTTATTTTATCTTGATCGATTTATAGTGCAAGTAAATCGAAATCCTGCACTACTTTGCTTCACCAGGAGGGCTATAGCTATGCTATGAGTAAAATCGAGTTGAATAATAAAAATATCAGCACAAGTAAAGTTGATTAAGTTGTTAAGTTTTATGTAAATCGGACGAGGCTGCCAGTTAATTTTAATTCATAACATCGCGGCGAAGCCCGCCTGTTAGACCCGTTAGTCTATATGGTTTGGAATAAAGTGACTCGTTAGACATACGAATAGATCAATTGGTTATTATCAGCAAAAAGTAATACACGCGTCCAATATATATACTAAAAACCGATTTGTTCACTCTCAAAGATTACAGAAAATCGTCTCGACAGCGCTGTAATTAAATTATTATTACCTACTTGAACTAAAAGCAAGTATGCATTCTCGCCCGCATTTGAAACTATGTTGCACCGCCTGAGTTGAGAGTATGAGAGATCTGCTTCAAGTTTTTCTTCTATTTATGGGTGTATTTTTAGAAATAGGTCCGGTCCACTCACGAAAATTTCGCTAGTGTGTCAGTAGTTTCGGCTATTTTAAGCTATTACTTAATGTTGCATAACTATATATAATATCAAGCCGAGTCACTGATGACATCACTATAATGCATCCACCACTGTCCGATGCAGAGATTGCACTTCATTCGCAGGTGTCGCAAGATCTTCATTTGCATGTTCCCTCATCAGTTGTTGTGTTAATTCATAAGCAATGCCGTTGCACCAAAACAACACACTTAGAGTGCTTTCAACGATTTGTTGAATATATAGTACGTTCGAATGGTTGCCGCCACTAAGATGAATTTTTTACTCCATGGATGATGCACTTTCGATTTCATGCCATCACAGATAAGTAAATTGTTTCTAATCGAAAATTATCATATTTACACCACCCATAACGCCTACATCATCGGGAGTCATCATACATAAATGCATTTGTGAAGCAATTACTGCACAAATTATCTTTGGAGAGGCTTACCAGAACATTAATGAGAGATCCTCCTAACCTAACCCGCATTGTGTGCGGGTGAAAAGATAAAAAAAAAATGTTAAAGGTCGAGGTGCATTCTGCATTTGAACGGAAAGCCCCTAGTATTTTCTCTGTAGGCGCTTAATAACTTAAAGCACGCATAATATATGGATATCGTTTAATGTTGACTTTTTTTTTGTAGATTTCCGGCTCATTGTTGCGTTTCATCCAGTCACCCAATGTGATTTCCTCTGGATTGCATAATGATTTCTTCTAAGTATTCAGTCGTCAATTTCTAAACTCCGATCTGACGAACTGGTGAGAGGCTTACACATCTTCTCACAATTAAGTATTTAAGAAATTCGGTTCAATATTTGTTTTATGCTTAAGCATTTATATTGAGAACACTGCGCAAGTGAGTTCGCTTTACGAGTCGTATTTCATATAGATAATAAGTATACGCATCGATTTTTTTTATCCAGCTACCTACATAGGTGATAGTGATAGATTTTATGTTGTGAAAATGTTCGGCAAAATACCTAACTTGCTGTTAATTTTTATAATTGTTGGGCATATGCAGGGTATGTTACCTATACTAATTGATTAATCATCATTTTCTAAGGCTTCAACGGATAGAGAGTAAAGGCCTTATCTCTGCATTGGATCTGGTTTTGTGCTTTGAAGTTGCCATTCCTTAGAGATAATTAACCTAAACCAATAATCATTAACATTTCGAAAATGTTTTTATCTTTGATTTGCGGCATGTTCAAGAATCCTAAATTACCATACAACCAAAGTTTTGCTAACTGCATATTTTGGCCATGATGTTACCATTACTCAGCAAGATTTCTTCTGGATAGCGTAGTACCGTCCTCTTCGAGACATGACAAAGTTTCAAATTAAAGTTGTTCGTCGTCACCTCATTGTTATTTCAGTAAAATTTTAATTGAAGCGATTACGGGTGGATGGGATGAGTTTTGTAACTGGCGCCATAGACCTCATTTATTCGCCCTCCAAGGTTTCAATGGTGTCATTCAGAGGCGTTAGCTCAAGTATACGTATATGCTCGGCAGTCAGACAAGATAAACAAAACTCTGAAAGTTTAAGACAAAGATAACACAAAAAATGACTTCATGGACCTTCATCACTTTTCCTTGTTAACTTGCCGAGAAAACGTGCTTAACGTGCTTAGAGCGACCGCAAATAAATACCATGCCGCCAACTCTTTTAAACTGTTGATTCTTCTCATGTACCTATGTATGTATGTATGTAGGTACGGTGCTACCTGAAGGAAAAATTAATAAAAGGAACCAAATATCTGAGAAAAAATTTAAAGCAGTTCTTTTGTGGTCCTCAGAATTTTCAATTAAAATTATCCAAAAAGGAGACCTTAAAAAGTGTGTCGGATCTTACGATTGTGCACTACCCTCCTTTTTCTGACGCACTACTCATATTAATTTCCTTAGAACTGTGATGAGGAGAGAGTGTTCAACATCAAGCCCCAGTGCTGTCCAAGGTGAAGTAAATTTTCGTATAAAACCTTTTGAAACACTTCCTGCTGACAGTTGCTATAAGAGGAAAATGTTTGCAGTATCTTAAAATAGAAACCATCACTAAACTTGGTTATGGTATGCTTACGTGGCTTGATGGTAACTTTGAAACCTACAGCTAATAATGGGCATAGCTCATTTTTAAGCTCCACCTAGGGAATAAGGAGGTACACATAAAGTAGTTCCTTGAGCTTTTGTGGGCCGGTGGGTCCACTCCGGTACACAACCGCACCAGAAACTCGCAGTATACTTTAGTCGATAGCTAATAGGCTATTCTTCTTTATAGTAGAGACGTTAACTCTTATCTCGGCCCTTTTGATATTTTGTATTTTATATTTTGTATATACTACACACCAGCGAACCGCAATTGATAGGAGGTTGCGTTGATTATACACAAATTTTTCGATTTGGTAAATTGAGGATTAACAAACGCAAGTGACATTCAAGTTCCTTTTGATAAGAGGACGATTTTGAAATGATCGCCCGTTTATTTTGCCCATTGAGTTAGTTGATAACTGAACAAATTGCTTCGCCTTTCCTAGTACCATGAAATCACATAGGAAAAATTATTTTTATGTGTATCTACGACACCTACACGAAGGCACATATAAAAAGGAAATGTTGGCCTCAACTTTGAGCAATTTAATATTATCTACCCTTCTTACGTATTGAAATTTATTCCGTGGATATGCATTTCAGTCGGAGAAAAAAAAACTCCATAGTGAGAACTTAAGTCGTCGTTCTGTAAATAATTTAAACAGACGGCTCGGCCGGCAACGTAAAGTTGTTCTTTCCGAAATTTTGCCAGCGATATTCCTTCTTACCAATGTGGGTCCAATATTTTTAGTCCCCACGCCACTAAGCTGTTTTAAAATTCAATTTCCATTTATAATTGGAAAATCGGCCTCGCCACTTTCAAATGCAGCCATGGCTGTTTCAGTATTCCTCCCGAAATTTGAAATTCTATTTAGAATGGACATGGACATAAATAAAATCTCAGTTCAAAACGCGTCTGTTTATCGCTCACGTCAGCTGCACTTTATTTGCGTGTCTTTTAAGCGGAGCAGTAAATGAAAGTTTTTGTCTATAATATATATAGGTGGGCCTGCTTATGGACACGCGTCGCGTCTCAGAGTGATGACGTATATATATTTCGGAAATTAGCAAATTTTGTTTAGACCTAGATTAAATGGGATCCGCTTATATAGTTCATCTCCTCTTGTCTCTTAAAAACAAACAAGTCGACAGCTCGCCGGCAATTTAAACACAAACATATTTGACCGCGATTAATTACTACGTTGAATGTGTTTGACAAAATATTCGAACATAGTGAGCCAATTACGCCTTAAATGCCACAATTCTAAATTAAATTGGATATAGATACTGGGAACGATAAATTAAATAAATCTCTCTTTCGTCGGGGAATCAATTAATAAAGGGCTTTTGACATCCCTTGTGTATGATAGTCACTTAATTTCGCTGATAGGTAGATAATTCAATAGATGAATTTTGATAAATTCATATCCATAAATGTTGAGATTTTCGCTATCCTTTTGAAAAACTAATAAATATAGTAATATGGTTCCTAAGCACTGTTAAGAAGCGATTTGGGCAAGATAAATAGAGCAGTCGTTTGAGTGTGATTGTGAAATAATTTACCATCTCCTCAGCATTTCATATTTCATAAAAAACATACCATTTTCTTTTCTATTTCCACTACTACCTCATCTGCTCAACAAGAGAATGTTTCAAACTGATAACAAGTATCAGTTTTATTATTATTTATGCAATCGAGTTCCTTTTATTATATAATAAAATGCATCGCTATCTCTCGGCTATAAAAGTAAGCCCATGGAGTTGATATGAACCACGTCAACCACGTTACCATGTTGCTACTTTCGCTATGCAGAATTGGTAGGGTTGGGTATGGAATTTCGACATACAAAATCCCGGAATACAACGTCTTGGAACACGATCCCGGAAATAACATATTTTGATTTTATGCACGGGGCCGCATTTGACTTCATAAAAATATTCATAAAATCAAAATATGGTATTCCCGAGATCGAACAAATTTATATCAAGGTGCAATAACTGATTTCATTTACAAGTTGAATCTGAATTAATGATAAGAATAAGTCAGATCTATGAAGCATAAAATAATTATAGACTAACTCCCGATCCCGAGCTACAATTGAAATTAGTTCGTATAGAAGCCAAAAGGAACATAGACAAATCCAAATTGAAGGCAAAATAGAGATATGACACAAAATTAGTTTAGAATTTAAAGTAGGCTAACTTGTTCTTATAAAAAATGAAGAAAGAGATAAATCAAGCGAAACCTATTTAGGCCCATTTAAGATAATTATGGTTCTAGGGAACTCAGTACTTAATAGAAAACATAATAAACATTTGAAATATAATAAGAATAAAATTAAACATTTTCTATGTTAACCACCCTAAAATTCGGAAATAGTATAGACTACAGCAAACGGACTATATTTTAAGTGGATTCGAGAATTGAAATTCATCTCTGATAAAATATCTATCATTAACAACGTGGACATAAGAGAGTTAGAAATAGATGTAGATAACATTATTAAACAATTCCAAAGTATAGGTGAAATATGTATTCAATTTAAATTAGATTGTGAAGAAATTAGGAGCCTAATTTCAAATCATGTTAACCGAATAAATAGAAGATTATCGTTCAATCTTCATAATCTGTTAGGAATTAGAAAAAATTTGGGTCTGTGATGAAATCCAGAAAAAACTTATCCCGTCATCAAAAATCCCGACTTCAAAATATCGGTAAATAAAATACTTACAGGTTTTTTTTCCACTATACTAAACTAGTCGGAATAATATTTCTTTCGAAATAAATTTAACCGAAATCGGAATTTTTCAAACGAGATTCTGAAATCCCGTTTTTCATTTAAACCAGAAAACCGAGATTGTGTTGAATCACTACTTTCTTAGTCTGCGCAACGTCATACCTACTCTCAAGAAATTTATCCAAGAGCTATAAATATTATCGGTAAGGGATTTAAAGTTTTTTTTGGGACTATGTATGTCACATTAAATAATAATTTTTAATTTAATTTTTACGTAACATGGTCCTGTCTTTGTGAGAGCCTAATCTGCGCGATTTTGGGCTCCTCGATCTTTTAACTGTAAAATTCTGGAATATTGTATTCCGGGATTTAGTTACCATCCCGAATTTGTAAATTCAATTTCTTTATTCATCGATCTTGTCCTAAACTGAATCACAGTTTGTTTGTTTAAGCTACGAAGCACTAAGAGGGCCTATTTCATTAATCATCTTCTTATCTCCTTAATGCAAGCCAGTCCATTTGAACATGTTTACAATCTCACGAAGTGAGCTCCCACCAGCTTATCAGAGTCCAACCGTGGATTACGTTATTTTAAATGGATCCATCCTACATCTCTAATACGACTTAAAAGATCCCGAAATAGGTGAGAATGGACATCAAGAAATGGACATCATGGCCGCGATTTCTTCTTAGTTGTTTGCGAGCGTTATATATTCTAAATCTAGCAATGCATAAAGTCAATTGTTGCACATGCTATAAAATATTGATGTCCAAAGTACACATTTAAGTATATATCTTTAAAGGCAGATGCTTCCCTTTCCAACAACAATAGGATCTTCCTAGTGCTTTGTAGACCTAAAGCAGCATATCTTGCAATAAATTTGCTTTGTAGTTATATACACCAAAACGTTGAAAATTTCAATAAATTCCAATGAATTTACAGCAGAAGTTGTTAGTTCTGCCACTTTGGGTATTATCTTGATCTCATTTGAGTTAGTACTGCCATCCCACAGACTTCCTCCTCATCCCTTTGTGAATTGCAGAGTGGTGCAGAAATATTGATTAACGCAGCGATTCGAGAATCAAGAGTGCATTCCTTTACGATTATTAATAAATTGGGAGGAAGGGGGATTAGTGAATGCTGCCATTGTGTTGATTGTTCGGTTGCAAACTTAATCCCAAGTAGTTTTTTTTTTGTTTTTGTTTTTTTTTGTGAATATGCAGCTGGGAAGCTTAAAATGGCACAAAGTTCTAAAGTAGTTAAGCATTCAAATTCAAGTATTCGAGTATATTCAGCTGGTGAGAAAATCGGATTTTGTTAATTGGATTTCGACTCCAACCTCTTGCATAAATGACTCGAATTTAGCTTAACATTGGAATTTAGCAAATAACTAGCAATAAAACGAGTTTCAATTAATTCTAAATAACTTTCCCCTATTCTTGGAAGAGCGTAAATAAATGGAAATAAATTAAGGGGAAAGGCAGATTGAGAAAGGAAAAGTTTGTCTGGTACTGGCCTTGAAACGATACGTATACTTTGTATAAGGAATTTCCCGGGTTGAAAGGTCCGGCTCCTGCGGCTTCATTAATGAAATCACTTGATTCGTTGGGCAACTCTATATTCCGCTCGTTGACAAAGTTTCGTAGATCATTAAAACTTTCTAGTTTGAACTCCACTTTGCCTCTCTACTGAATATGTATAGGCATTGTGTTTGCGTATCTTCAACTTTTACAAAAAAATTTCACCCAGCTTGCTTCGGAAGCTAGTTGCTATAAAGAGACAAAAAGGACGCTCAATATAAAGCTTATGAAAGTTTTATTTTTTGGGAAGAAACTTTGCAGGGCAATCTAGGTATTACCTAGGAATCGTCTAGCGACCAAAATAGTTGCCTCATATCTTTGCAGATTGTCTATGTAACTCGCAACGATAAAACTTTTTCCTCTGCTCCATTATCCGCCCAGAAGTATGCAAGTATCGGTTTTGAAGGCCTTGTACGTAGGTGAATTGATGAAGCTATTGCCGAAGCTTGGAAAATTTGTGATATCTGCCGCCGCCATAGTGACAAGACTCATACCGATTTCCATTGGTTGCGTTTTCTAGTAGAAAAAAACGTTTCTTGTAGTGGTAACTGAAATCGTTCCTTTAACATAAACACTCTTTGAAAAATATATATATAATAATATATATACAACAAAACACATGGTGTTATTCTCGGTGTTTTTAGGCAAAGTACTCAGGCTGATCCAGTGTTAATATTTGGTAGAATGCAACCTTATTTTTTCCTTTATGTAGGTTCATACGATAAAACTAGTTTCACATAAATTCTTCTACAAACTTCAGTTTTGAATACATATAAGGTATGTACATACATACATAGGTGTACGATCGCAGACTAGGCACTTTAGTAACTTCCTGTATATCTCTGATTCACGCAGAGATAGCATTATATCCGTTATCTATCATACTATATGTATTGAGTCACAGCTCACATAGTACGCTGTGCGGCATGCGGCGACTAAATTACTGCAGACCACAATGGATCAAGTTTATTCGGCGAGTGGAGCAAGACACATTGACAAAAAAATTACTCCATATGCTACGTATACCTCTGATGTTTGTTGATATCCATGTCAGGACAGGAATTTTATATTTAGCTTGCCCGTCAACGTTTACCCAAAGTTTGTTTGGATTATGAACGGGGAGTGCATCCTCCAGAAGCGCATCGGCCGGCGATTCTCAAGAATGCAATCAACAAGTGCAGCGAGTGCAACTGTGAGGGACTTTTAATTATTATCACAGTGAGGCCTCTTCTTGATTTATCACCCAAGCCAAGACGAAGATTACGAAGCGGGGATACTCAGAGGGGCATTGTACTCGCACTGGAACGGATTTTAAAACTGCACCTTATCCCAATTGTTTATGCTTCCTGAGGAGATGTGCATGCAATTTGTATCGAGGAGAACTATTTATCGAGATGCATTCGATTCGATTCGATGATAGAATTCATAAGTTTTGATACGACCTGATTGCATGATAGCTATATTAAGCCAATTCGAATATTGAAAAGTACTCATTCGCATCCAGGTGAAGGAGAACTGCTTATTGAGATATATAATTTAAGGGTTGTGTAGACAATGGAATGCTTCACCTTTTCATTATATCAGAAATGAATCTTGAATACCGATCAATGAATATTTCCAAATGTATTTATTTGGTGGGCAAACAATGGGAACTGCATCATCCCCCTACATTTCTGGTTGGTTATTACCTGACTGCAGTTACCTTATGGCGCCTACCTCGATAATACAGTCATGAAAAAAATCCATTTGCATTCCGAGACGTTGCATATTTTTTTTTCAAACACTGACCAATGTACAAATTACATGCAGGAGGCTGGTCTGTATTCTGATAATAACGAGCTATTAATTCCAGGCATGAGACAACATCTCATAGCTAGGGTGGGTGCCGCTGCTCTTAAATGATGTATCCATTCACATCATAGCGCTATATTATCGATTAATTCGCCCGTGTAATAACTTTTTTTTCTCCAACTTTTGTCGTCAACCTTTGTGCCTCCAGACTTCCAGTTCAACTATGAGATATAAGCGGCCCACTACTATTTGTTTAAACAGGCTAACGATGGCTGCAAATAATTAACAGAAACTTGCAGCAATTAAGCATACTCCGCACCCGGGAGTGATTAATGAAACCCCCCTTTTGCATCTGCAGTCGTGGAAAAGTTCAACAAAAAATCTCACGGTGGCTGATTTTATTGTCAATTTGGTCTTTTAGGCAGGCTGGCTGAGAAATTCGCCGAGCGCCCATTAAATTATATCGCAGATGAAACATTTTTTTGTTTCTTTGTTTCAATCTCTTTGTAGTTGGCGAGTTTGTTTTACTCGATTTCTATAATTCTTGGGTGATTCATGCGAGCTTCTCTTGTTAAATAAAGATCGTTTCTAGAATCTACGTAGATGAATATTACTCTTCACGTTTCAGACTTATAAAAAGTCATCATTTTGGTGTATGCATAAAACATAAATAAAAATATAATGTTGCTTAGCAGCAATTAATTAATTAATTTGTATAGTATGATTGATTTTAAATACAAATTTGTACGTAACACCGGTGTAATTTAGAGTGTGGGTCTTTTAAAGGCAAACGGGTACAAAAAACTTTTTGGTAAAAATTAAGTGCATAAATGCAAACTAGATATACTCAAAATACTAGTGGCAAAGAGATAAGTATCCTGTGCTGTTTTATAGCAGCCATTATTTTAACAATTTACAGGTATAGGCGTTTTTGTTCAAAGGCGGTTCTTACAAGAAAGGGGCTATAAATGATTGTAAGAGATTAAATTATTACTTTCTTACTAAACCAAAAACCACCGAACATTATTTTAACCACATCAAAAAATTATCACGATATGTAGTTTATTTTTATAAAAATTACAAAAAAGTAAGACTTTAAACAGAATTTATGTTATCCAAAACTTTAAATGTCAAGTTCATAAAGACCTGTTTCGGGGGGCAAGGTTTTTTTATGCTTGTACCATCAAGGATTATTACACTCTGTATGTAGATTATAGAGCTTTAGAAAAATTTAAATAATGTACGGAGCCTAATCTAATCCAAAATTCTTGATTTCGTTTTGTTATTACCGTTAGTTATATATACATATGTGCATTGACATATATGCGTACCTTTTGAAGTTAGGTCAATTTGCGTCTTGATTATCAAAACCAGCGTGATGTCATTACCTGTTGTACCGAGATTGAATTGAAGATAAAAATATTTTAGCGGCATTACCACCAGGCAAAACCAATGCTTCAAAGCATTTCACAAAATATATTGTAATATATGTAAGTCTGTAGCATTTTGGTGATTTAGTTAAAGAGTAAGTCAAGTTAAATAATAGTAAAATAATAGTAATAATAGTAGATACGGCCTATTGTTGAAAGTAGAGACAAATACCTACATAAAATAAGCCTCTTTAAAGTTGTTACTTAAATATAGCAAATCGATTTCTTGTTTTTTTACCTATCTTATTGCTTTGGCTGCATACAATGTACAAAAACTTAAAAAATAAAAAATTTATAGATAATTTAAAATAAAAATCTGTTCCTTTAACATAACCGCGAAGAACAAACGGTTCATTCAGCTTTAATCTATCAAAATTTTATGTACCTATAGGATTCTGTAAAAATCCTCCTCTACCTTCAAATACCTTATTAATAGCCTTGAACGAGCTACATATAAATAAAAAGGAAGCACATCTAGACTATCACGCACCGGGTTAATTACATTTAACCTTTGCGTCTTAATAATAATATCGGATCTAGGACAGGGCGGGATTATCTAATAGGTTTAGTGTAGCTCCGATAATTACGATGGCCAACAATATAATCATAATGAAGTTCGTTCTCGAGCAGGACTTCCAACCAATCAACGAACATTTTAAGTCTGCGTGGAGTTAAATACGTGTATTAATTCCATTACTGATAAAAGTAGAATCAGCAAGAGTCAATTTGTGTACATTAGGAACATTATCCACGGCCACCCGCATGCACGTAAATAATTGGCCGATTAATAACTAATTTTCGACTCTCATATCTGGTTCTGGGTGGCTGTGCCGCCTATGTCAACTGATAATAAATCAATTCACGCTCCTGGCTGCCTTCGTGATTAATATCTCTATCAGCCCCCCCCCCCCCCTTACAAAAAGTCTATATATATACATATATGTATGTTTGTACTTGTTGCGGGGCGATATATTCTATCATGAGCAATTAAACGCCTGAACTGACAGGAAACTTGTGTTGACGCCATATTAAGCGATTGCGGTACCAAAACTGATAGGTTCTCGGGGAAAGGACCAAGAGTGCTGTTGGCGTAAAACAAGATTCACAGCCAGTGAGTGATAGGTGTCACATGATGGCGACAAGATACTCGTTTCTCCGAGTAAACATGGAATTATCCCTACCTGGGACCTGGGGCTGTCGTTATAAATGAAGGCGGCAGTTAATCATCAGTAATCAGGTGGTTATTAAGAAACGTGTCAAGATTTATGGATAGCATAGATAAGTCGCGTAAATTATAATTAATTTAATAAGTAATTAAAATTGGAACTGAAATTGTCATTTACCGAGAAACTGTGTTAATGTTTGACGGTAATTTGTAGTCATTTTATATGACTGGTTTTGCTTTCACTCACACTTTATGTAACGTGATTTCGTCAGTAGAGTTTTTACTCGGTGTGATCATCCAGTCCTTCTGTGTACCTATAATTGAAGAAAACAATATTTGCGCACCGAAAGTTTTTCATTGAAGACCTTGGCTTCTATTCTTTATGCCCTACTTTTAAATAAATACAATTTTGCGGACATGCCGTAGTTGTATACTTTTGATGATCGTGAAATTTCTGTCAATTTTATTAATGAATTTCAAGTAATGTATTCTGTTACTAGTTATTACAAGTAGTAATGCTGGTCTCTACATATATGTTCGTTGGTTGTTTCTGCACTATCCCGAGTAGATAGGTTGGTAGGCGCCAAAGAAAAATAGTTGTAATTTCCCTCACAAATATTCAAAGGAGCTCTTCTAAAGGTGGTTGCTGTCAATACTATAAACTCTATTTTATTACTTTATTCGCTTTTAGTTCAGCTTCTTCTCTTGAAATTAGTGCGAAGTTATTCGAATAGGCGGATAATTGTGTTGATTTATAGAAAACGCTTCCTCTTTGGGCTGTTCATGTAGACATTGTATTTTACCAATGTGTCTTACCCAAACTTATCACTTCAGACATACAAAAGCTTCTTTTTCATTATAACCAGTTAAATTTGTCACTGCTGATAAATCGCAGTGACGTTTTTTTTATAATATGTACATGCATTTCCACATTCAAGTTCTTGCAACAAACGTTTCAAAAAGGAGAAATTCACATCTGATTGCCGTGTTGCATTTTCTTTAGCACCTGTCATATAGCGATGGTGAAATATCGTGCCGGAGTGTACAAATTGAAATCATTTACAGGAGATCAAATGCTGAAATGAATTGGAATGGCTGAAGGTAAGCACTTTAAAGTGCTCATCGGTAAGGTAATCTCTATATACACATACTATATGAAAAAAGTCGATTTTGTTTAGTTTCATATAGGTGCTCACTGCGATCCAAGATGCTTCTGTTAATTGATTACTGAACGAACGTGCCGGAAATATTTTTACCCAACGAGCACTAATGAGTGAAAACTTGGTGCCCCTCATAATCTATCTTTTCTAGCTGTAGCTACCGGCAGTCATATAGTTGAAGTATGCCGTCTCGACAGAGAAACTGCTGAAAGAAATTAATAAGATGTATGATGCTTCATAGGTGGGATATGCATACCATCGATAGTTCACAAGAAACTGACTGATAAGAACAGTGAAATTGCATAGTGGAAGTATTAAAGATATGTGCACTTCCGTTTCAATTGAGATCGCAGTTAGAATATAGTTAGTTAATGAAATGAAGCCGAAAGTATGTGTGGGTGGCATCATAAAAATAAATATTCGGGCTATCGCACTGTCGATCGAAAGTCTAATGATAAAATAATTGCTTCGTTGCCAGAAGATCGTTTTCATAATTTTCGGGAATAATCGTTGTCCAATTATTTTCTTGTCGGCGATATGAAGAAAACTGCACTTTGATATTTACAGATGAACTATAGGAAGAGATTGTTAGCGATGCTGGCGGTAGTGTTTCAACGTTCGCTTTAGTATCTATTCCAAGTTTTGTTTGTTAGATCGTATTAATAAGTTCAAATGAAGGATTGCACATATTGACGCCTAAATAATTTCGCAATTATTCATTTTACCTTCTAATTGATCTTGGCGGTCTCCTTACTAAACAAGTTTGCTATACCGTTTTTTTTTTTATTTCTACGTCGACACTATTCTGACTCATCGTTGGACACACATAATACCGAATTTTTAAATTTCATGAAAATTCAGCGTATGATACGGATCTCTTTTGCCCACAATATGTAAACTAAATAAATTGTATAGTTTTTCGTAACTGAAATATTTTGTATATGCAACATCGATCAATGATAGTAAAATCTTTTTTTTTTAATTAGAACTCAAATTGTTAATAAAAATAAAACGAAATCCATTACTCCATAGAAAAATCAAGTGATTTGTTATCATCAGTGAATTGAGAATTTCTTGGAAATAAACGAGGAAATTCGTTAGCATCACCATGATAAGTAACGAACCCCAGAAAACAAATGCATTCGTCGCACACTATCATCTCATGTTACATACATATCAGGAAGCTATGCATTAAATTATTTTCCTTTTTTTTTCCAGGACATAGAGGATATTTACTCGAGATCATACATTCCAGGCACACTGACACGCCACAAATTCGAAATGTTGGGAACCCACGAGGCCGTGAAACAGTCACGAAAATCGCATATCACGAGCCAGAAGCAGCACAGAGGTAAATAGCCGTGCAGAACCTTCGACTTCTAGTGTCGTATGACTAATCGCAGCTTCTATTAATACATTTCAGTTCTGGCGAATGCCCATGCATCAAAAGTATATGCTGAGGCTAGATGCAAGACACCGAAGGTACGAGTGGAAAAGATTCAAAAAGACCCATCAAAGGTGTACGTCCCCCACTGCACTATCCTACATAGGTGCGGCGATGAAACTGGATGTTGCAGTACTGATGTTCAGACATGTGTGCCCAAACATATCCAAAATGTGGACCTCTATTTTTTCGTAAGTATATAAGCTTCTGAAAATCCTAGTAGGTACTATATAATCACATATACCCATAATCACCGTGATCGTTTCGATTAGAAGACAGATCATCGGTTGATGCTAAATTCATTTAAATAGAATGAGCCATCACGAAGAACGCGGAAGCTTCCAAAGCATAAATAGGCACGCAACGAGATTGAATGGTTGGTTATGGCCCATCGTAAAAAATTAATTAAGTAAGGGGAACAACGAAATCGACATCTGAGTGAGGACACGACTTGAATAGACATACGAGTATATATGGTAATTGATAGATAAGAAATCTTCTTTCGGCAGCTCACGCACATTTATGGCATTTAATATGTTTTGGGTTGTTTATCGCTCTGTTGCCACCACCTTAAGTTCTGATTAGAATAGGATTGCGGCCGAGATATATCTAGTCGTGTAGACGGCAGTAGCAATTGTCTTATTCACACCTCAACATTTGAAGAAATTTGATTTGGTAATGAACGATAAGGCTCAACTACGCTTTGGATCAATTCCTTCCGTTAACTTTTGTGTCAACACCGCTTCTTACCTCCGTCACCGATGATACCCATACGTTTTGTATGGGAAAGTTTCTGAATTGTAGGTAAATAGATGAATGGTAACAAATGACAGATCAAAATATATTTTTTGAATTTATTATTTATTTTATGACATTGTTCGAAGATTTGGGAAATGGTATGAGAAAAATGAAAATTATATTGGAGGTCGATTTTTGTAAATGAGAAATTAATGACTCAAATGTATTTTTCTATTATTATGTTTGTTTTAGGAATTATAAATTATTAAATTATTGTGGCACTCATTTGGGACTATTGTTGTTTGATGAGAGGCGACCTATGATGTGCACAAATCAGTTTTTGGCAAGCATAGCATAGAGTGGGACGGCGTTTCTCGTAGAAGAAACAGACTCTCAACTGTTTTATTCGTCCTTGGGCATACTTCTTCAGAATTGACCGGGATTTAATGCTCCCGGCCCAAAAATCAATGGGCGCACAAAAATGAACTCTAAACGCCTTGAGTGCTAAAATTTTTGGTTCATATGCTCTTATTATTAACCCTATCGATGACATTTCGTATTACCACTTTTCCTCTTTATTGCAACACCATTCAAGTTGACCGTTGTTATAATGTAACTAGCTAAAGCTGCGAGAAGAAAAATGCTTGTGGCCACCAAACAGTCCTCGTTTTTGAAGAATATTTAGTCAACATTTTGTCCATATTGTCAACTCCTCCTTTGTATTTATTATTGATTTACATCATGGACATGCATAAATTTGACCTGTAATTTAATAGAATGTTTCTGCATCACAGACCCACCATACATTTATACTCCGGTTTATTTGGCATATACTGCGTGAAACGTGTACGTCCACGAAATGAAAGAAGCTGTTCGTCAACCACTCAAATTGGCACATGGCCGATACCCTTTTCTGAGATTATTGTTGAGCATCAGCCTTATATTCAAAATTGAACCCGTCTTATTTTCTTTCAGTCTATCCATTGTCAAAATGGATGAATTGATTTAAAGCCAAATACTTACGAATAGACGTGACTGCACAATATAATGGATGCGATGATGATTTCCACAAAATCCGGGATAATTTCCTTATTTGACTGGTGAACTCCTGCCATGAGCAAAATACCCATTGAGTTGGAGGTGAAGGATCTTTATTCCAAATCGTTCCATCTCTAGTTTTAAATATATCTGCTTCAGGATCAAAAGATGAAGCCTCGACCGAAGACTCATTTTCGCTGACGGGTTTCATTATCTCCACTTGAAAAGCTTCTGTTTCACGCCTCCGAATCACCATCATCGATGACTTTTACAGTTTGCTGCTCTCCGCGTGTGCCAGGTACATTTGGGCCTGCGTCATCCACAATCAATCGATCCGTAGCCGCAATTATTACGACGAAATCATAGAGAATGGAAAACAATATCCTTTACAAAAGCAGTGTTCTTTTGTCTACATTGTTCTAGAACTCTCATATACTGAAGAGATCAAATTGTTCTGTCGATTGAAGCGAACTATTTGAACTGTTCGTTGCATTTAAATCTTTCTATGAAAATGTATGATGCGTTCTTTTGTGTATGTTTTATTCTGCTCTGTTTTGCGGACACAAAAGAATACAGCTATTATTTGTCTAATAGTTGTAAATTATTACTCGGCTAAAATGATAAAGCTACGATACATTTTCGGCCAGCTCAGTCTGGCATAAGCTAAAAGAAAGACATTCTTCACCAGGACGACCTTCTACGTTTCATAAAAATAACGGAGGAAGTCACCCATATATCGACGAATTATAGCGTCTAAGGTCCTGCAGAATGTAATTACGTCTGGCTTGGTGAGTAGATTTCCCAATTATAGGAACAAATTAGGCGAAATATACAGCCAGTGAGCAAAGTGCTTACTTGTGGAGAGTCTACAGAATAAATCTGAGTGCACTTATAGGGAATGCAGAGGGAATCGAGAGAGAGCCTTATTCAAGATTTTACTTTTTCAGGTTTTTTGTGTGTACTGTCTGAATGAGCTTCGTTTGATTTAAGCCTGTACGAATTGCAAGGGCATGTTGGTTATAAATAAATAAAAATATATTACAAACAATTAATTAACTAAACGAACCCACACAGTTCATATGGATATGAGTCATATCTTTTCATATACACATAGCAGATGAATAAGCCCAAGATCGGTGAAAAGATCTGCTTCCAGAAAGATTCGTTTCGGTGTGTTAGTTAAGAGAGCGCTTCGAAAAATATATATATTACTTGATATGGTGTGGTATTTGTGAAGCATTGCTCGAATGAAAACCATCTTGTCTATCTAAATATTCGATGCAATAACCTATATAATCTGTGGTGGTTTCATCATCTTCTATTTTAGCTTCGTATGTCAAATAAAAAAATAATGTAGAAACCCTTAAATACACTTGAGCTACGGTCTGATTCCAAAATAAAAATGGATTGAATTATAGTTAAACATATTTTGCTCACATAACTTATACAGTTTGGAGCACTTAAATCTAGGAAAGAGTTACACGACTGATGACACTTCATATAGTTAAGTATGTATGTACAAATGTATGCATGTAAAGAATCAGTCAAACAGTATGCTGCTCACGTTGTGCCAGATTTTCCTTCAAAAATGTAACCATCTATGGATTACAATGCAAACAGGACATTCCTAGCACATGCTTCTACATGTGTACTTACTGTCGTCTACAGAGATAAAAGAGTCTAGGAAACAGAAGAAATCGTCTTTCTTCCTGCTTTCGTTAAACTTGTAACTCCATTGCTTTGGATAGATCTGCTGCGCTGGGTCTTGTTCCTCTTTGGAATAGGAAAGATGACAGGGTGTTTCGTTGGTCTGATTTTCTTCACATAAGGCAAAGCTATCTCTGTAGCTTCTCGCCTGTGTTGAAATTCCTTTCAAAGATTCAATTTTAAGTATAATACAAAAATTTGACATGGAAAATCTTTTCCCTATTTTCGTAAATTCTTCACTTGTTATGAAGGGGAAAAACTTGTTCAATATGCAATTGCAGTGAGCACACACATATGCAGAGCTGTACATATAGCTTAAATAGCATAGATTTACCGCAGAGTTTGCGATATCGTGAAAAAGTTAATGGTCAGGATTTATTCAGCAGAACCGTATCAGATGAATTCAACATTTTGCATACCGCCTGAACTGATTGGCTCCTGAATTCGGAGGGATTTCTGCCTGTTCTGGATGCGGTGCAATTCGCCGATAAGAGAGCACAGGGACCCTTTGAATTGCTGTACATTTCACAATTGTTTAAAGCACTCTGTGTAAATACCTTCGATACTGTTCCCCAAACAAGAATGCTTTGTTATCTCTGTTCGATAAAATTTCATCTGGCTACGGAATTTTTGGTTTTGGAGCTCTGCAAATTCCCTGCCGTAAATGGATTTAATAACCGGATTATCGCCGGTTTAAAATACATATTTTTTTTTTCTGAATTTCCACGGAATTTTTCTACATATGCTTTGGGCGATTTCCAAAAGTGTTTAAATCAAAAAATATGCATAGTTTATGCAGTTTGGTTGGTGCAAATCATCCCTGACTTTTTTGTCGAATGAATAGTGCGTGCATTAGTGATTGCATTAGCAAACTATACCGGCAGCGGTGACCAAGGGCCCAGGCTGTAAAGATAGTCTATGTAGAGAATGTGAAATAAACTATGTCAGAATTTTCTAATTTAAAGACTCGTAATGTATATGGAAAGAAAAGCAAAAGATTTACCGGTGAACACAAAACGAGCTCCTTTATAGTCGTTTAATTAGAAGACTGGAAGGCTCCTGTAAAACAATACAGCACGTAGTCAATAAAAATAAATCTTTGACTTTTTTTATTCAAAGCTTCAAGCAAATTAACATGAATCAAAGCAAACTCCAGTAAAAATCCAAATATTATAAACAGAGAACCAATCATTACGGTAAATTCAGTTCTGGACTTGACGAGACTTCGTTTCACCGATTTTGTACATTTGATTACATATTCACGCCTACTTAAGCAGCATTAATTACCCGTGAAATCACTCAATCCCTATAAAATGTTGCTCTTGGACAATTAGTGACTTCCTCTTGATTCCACTATGTGTTAATCTAAAACTTACAGCTGAATAATATACGTATATGCCGGTGGTCATCGGATACCAGTGGACCAATCTTGTCATGTTTCAAATAGAGATAAATTTCAAGCCCGACACCACATCTGCCCACAATTGCAACGTAATTTGGGCAACAGCTGCACAGTCCACCGCGCGTCTTTCATATATTTACTTCTAGTGAAATGCCGTAAGTGAAAAATTCTTCAAAATTCAAAACAAAAAAGAAAAGCTAGCTAGGGAAATAAATGGATCTCCTGACGTATCCGCGTCCCATAGAGATTTTAAGACTTCTGAATATCCCCAGAATCCTGGCACGAATACTGTGCTCTTTAGAAACCAGTGTGGAGCTGTGGCTTGCTTATCAATTTATCATGTCGCTGAAGTGCATTTCTTCTGATGTTTCATACCTATGAAAAATGAGCATGATGGCCGAGAGCATTCTGCAACATGCCAGTTAGATGGAGGAAGGAACTCCTCAAATTATGAAATTAATCTCCATGTTTTTGGAATGACATGACGAAAGCATGAAATTCAACTGTGAAGAGTGAACAGCAACTAGAGGAATTTCAAATGTCCTTAAGGATGATTAACGGGCAACGACTGTAAAATTTCAGGAAAATGTTTCGATTAGATTTGATGCATATTGACGCTTAACACTTGCCCTTACATATGTTGCGTATTTTACACGACCAATGGGTATCAAAAGACATTGTAGAAAATGATGACGTTTCCGTCTTTGCAAGAGTGTCAGAATTCAATATGTCAAAGATTTCCCGAAGGGTTCCGTTGCAATATCTGCCCGATCATCATGGTGTGGTTTGCTCTGCATAATATATACACACTACCATGTTCGTTCTGTAGGACTCACATTAGAGTACAGCTGATGATGCATGAATTAATCATGTTCTTTGCCGGAAATTGATTTATGTAGCCCTTCAATGCTGTGTTGCTGTAGCTGTCCCCTCTTCAACCTGGCAAACACTCTCCCTTGAAGACAAATTACGACGTGACAAAGTGGTTAGCCAAGAAAATTAGATGAGATCTGCTTCTGGTTACGTGAGTAGATTTTTCTTGATATTTTCTTCTAAGCTTTTGTGCCCTAGGCTGAACTCCTTTTGAGGCTTTCAGTTGCTGACCTAATAAACTCCTTTCTCAAGCTAAGAAATTAAGTAGTTCTGCACACAAGTTGCAGTGGCACATGCTTCCAAGATTATGTGAGACACAATATTCAAAGAAGGTGGGTGGCTAATGCAAAACTGAACCAAAGGAGACTCTTTCTTTGATATTTGCACCTGCTAACGTGCCGTAAAAAGTGGGTTAGTAGTATTTAATTTTTTTTTCACTTTACTTTGCTCAGCAAATGCGTTGGGAAATAGTTGCAAGTTTGATTTTTAAAAAGGCCACTACTGCGAGGTGAGTTCACAAACATTACATACGTTTTGTTAAAAGCATGCTTGACTTTTGTTGATTCATTTATCAAATGTTTTCAACTTGATTTAAAACAAAAGCAGATGAGGAAATGTAGACGGATTGAAGGATTAAAACCATACAAAGCAGGCAAGAGACAACGCATTCTAAAAAAGGAGGCAGTTTTTTTTCTTTAAACTTTATGTCAGACCCGTTGCGTCTAACATGAAATTATATTAAGTTGTTGTGATCTTAGTAGTTACACCATAAAGCAAAAAATAAAGTTTCGGAAAGCCAAAATGATACCAATTGCATGTGAAGTAGGAGATAGAAGATGGTAAATTTTTTCATATTCGCACAATGAAAAAGAATTTCGGAACGGTATAGGCTCGACAAAATAAATAGCACTAAAAAAGAAGTTGCAGATGATCGAGAAGCATTTTTCCATGTACAACATGAAGACAACAACATTTTAGTTTGCGGAAGGTCGCAACACTTTTGAAACTATAATAAAAACGAAAATTATTGTTAATGCGTTTATGTATGTACGCACGATGAAAATGAAGTCACACCTGCAAACACAATTGAAAACAATTTTTACGTTTCTATTATGTGGGAGTTCCTCTCTTGTTTACTTTTATATAGCAAAACTTTTGGAATCTGACTATTGCTGGATTGAAATGATATTGCAAAATCTCGGCGATGTTCATCGTGGGTGTACGATGTACTTACATATTAATCACGCCGGCTGTCAAATTAGAGGGGAAAGGAATTCACTAAGAGCAACTTCTCTTCAGACCCATACGAGTAGATCACAAATTAACAAAGCGATGTCGATTACCATAAGAAACCTTAGACCTTTCCGCTTGAAGGTTGTTCTGCAGGTTCTTGGACCTTAACCGTCGTTACATCTTATGGAGACATCTAATTCTCATGTGTGTGGGCGTACCTACATGGCATTTATTCCCCGCGATCATTTAACCGCAACAAATTGCGATGAAAACTTCAAAAAGTCGTCAAATGAATAAACTGATTTTGGCCCTTCAGGGCTTTATCTTGGGCTGATTGGAAATAATGATTTGCAGAGCTTGTTTGTTGGCATATTACTTGTTATTTATTTGCCTCTATATCGAGATTCTATCGATAAATTAACCAAATTTCTACTGTGAGTTAGTATAAATGGCGACTTTATTAAGTAGTATTGATACCAGATCGACGTTTAAATTGCACAATTTTACATGTTTCGAGATTTTAAATTTTAATTTATTCTCTTCAATGGCGATATTGTTAATGACCCACGCAAAAAATTCGGAATTTCAATTTAATTTTAAGTACTCATTGCGTCGTAGTCAGCATTTCCGCATACCTTTGACTTGTTGTCATGTTTAACAACATTAGAGATTATTTTACACATTCTTGCTACAGGCAATATTTAGTATTATAATATATCCTGCCTCTTACGTTTTTGTTATAGGTACTTCGTCTTTTATATGTATGGACGTTAATTAAACAAAATCTGATGGTTGACTTGGACTTAAAAAGTTTTCTTTGAGCCTTTGAATATTCCTAGGTCTGAGGAAAAGAAAATCTTGGCGAACAATTATTCTAATGTATAGTTTAAAGCTAATGAAAATATTTAGCATGTAATCTTAATCAGAATATGTTTTTTTTATAATTTATTCTATGATTAACACTTTCTCGGGACAGTGGAATATATCTTTGTCTGAGACCACACACAACGATCTTAAAATCGCTATCCCGCAGGAGTCCCGGCCAGCATGTAATTCGATTCAAATTAACTAAAAATCGCAGGGGTCTAGCACGTAATTCAAGTAACCGGAAACAACTTCTTACATTGGTTCTATAGAACGCAACAGCTTGCGCCAGTGGCACTTATATGTGCGCTCCATTGTAATACAGGCAGAAATATATGCTATTGTATGTAATAATGTCCGAGCATCAAACCTAGAAAAACAGTACCTACCTACTGGGCAAACAAATATTTCTTTATTTTCTTGTGCAGTCAAGAAGAACTACATACTGTTAGCAGTTATAAAACGAATGAAATGCAATGCTTATCATATATTAGGTCAGTTTGGAGTCCGGTAACGCTGAACTATGTTCTAGATAGAACTGAGTGAAGTAGAGAGAAATGAGAAAGGTATGTGCGTATACAATGACGGATCATATTTATGTAAAAACTGATGTCTGGTCTGATGAGGGTTTGAGCTCTTTAACCCAAAAGAAATTAAAAGACTTTTTAATTTTATCGAAAAGAAAAACAAAAAAAACAAAAAACGAATAGATTTTCTTAGCATTTATTATTATATACTTCAAATACATTTTGTTGACAGGTTAAATCATTGAAAGCGAAACAGGGATCCATTGAACGACACACTTTCATAAATCACACAGAGTGTCATTGCGTAGACAGGTCAAAACATCATAGTCATCTTGCTCCCGCAATGTTAAGGAGAGCCACTATTTTGGACTGTAATTGTCCCAGGCTATTCGAAAAAGTTTTACAAGAGGATGGGTTTTGCAGATGTGACTGCTCCTCTGGAAACAGTGGATGTGATTGGCTGAAGCGTGGAATGGAACATTTTTCAATGGTCGACAGGAAGTAAGTTTTTCTTAAAACTTTCTTCGATTTTTAACTTGAAGAAGTTAAAGTAAATCGTGTATTTTTATCTTTTCAATTTTCAGATGTATAACGGAAGGACGATGTAAGTTACCCACGTGTGAATATGGTACGTACGTTAAGAAACACGGACGGTGTCCAAGAAAGGATGATAAACTGTCGTACTCGATGAGCTTCCATTAAAATGAATCTCCGCCAACCGTGGCGAAATGTCAGTAGCTTGAAAATCAATTTTAGCTCTGTTGAAAGACTTATACATACATACATATATCGTAAATTTTAATTCTGTTGTATACTTTATATTTCTTCTACGTATTTTACAAAAACATATTTGTTAGAAAGATAAGACGGCTCAAGAAGTGATTTGTACATGTTCGAAATGTATCCGTGTGAAAAATTAATTGTAGGTAAAATAAGTATAATCCGGGAATGAATCTGTATTAGACTGGAATTGTACAGGACTGAGTTTCCAGAATATTATTTCCGCTTTTTGATTTCTCTTAGTAGCTCTATTTATTCATTATTGTATTGTGTATTCATTAAATAGATTGAGATTTTGCTCTTTTGATTTTGAGATAGTAAAAATAAAATTGAAACTCAATTTAACTTGAGTGCAATACCAGAGATGATAAGAAGACTTATACAAAGGAATTATATGGCGGCATCAATAGAATCATTTTCTCATTTGCTCTCCTTCTCCTTCAAAATTGAAATATGTCAAATGATGACATTAAACTATATTAGAGTCCAATCGTAGCATCTTTAAACACTTTTTAGCATGAGAAAACATCCTTGTTTTGTGTGACTCAGTTTTGTGCGACCTATACTTATGATAATTTTTGCAATTCTAGTCACTTTTACAATTAGTTTATATAGGGAAGCGCATTTGTGCATTAATAATATAGTGCATACCATTGTTTTAGTAACGTTAATAGTGATAAGTGACAAAATATGAAAATAAAAAAAGAAAAATACTTCATATCCCTCAAAGCAAATATCCCACTGCCCCGAAAAATTCAATGCATACTATATACAGTACTATATACATATATACTTATAAATATTATATTGATTGCATTTAATTCTAGAGGAATAATCCCATCTCTCTACTGTGAATATCTATATTATTAAAAAAAAAACTATTTAAGTTACAAGCGTTTAAAGGAAACGTTTTATTCGAATTTGTATTTAACGGTGTTACGAATTTTAAGTCAAAACTATAAAAACTCTAGGAGTTGTGGTTTATGTACATAATTATCTAGTTTTTAATAATTAACGCACAGAATGATTAATTTTATTGTTCGTCTTAAGTTTTCCTAAAATTGTGCACAATTTCGTGCGTAGAGATAAATTTGTAAAGGAACTACATACATACATATGTGTATACATATGTTGATATGTATATATAAGAAGGTGTGATTTTATATTTAGTTTTAGTGGGAAAAAATTATTCAACATTTTTTACTTTTTGTTAATACACTTAATAAAATTTATAAAAAATCTAGAGAAAGTACAACTTGAAAATTTACCTACGATATAAAAATGAACTCCGCTGTTTGGAAAATATCTACAGAGTTTTTATTGCATTGTGACTTGTGAATGGATGAATGAAAAAAAAGAGAAAAGTATGTATGTAAATGGCTTATTACATAATTCAGAAAATGAATTTATACAAAATCTGCCGGGTAACCTCATTCCAGGAACTCGCAATCAATCAATGAATTTTTTTTTATTACGTTTTCCAAAATATCTACATAAATAGGCGTAAGAGGTACAAAAAACATAAAGTAAGTTAAAAGGATTGAAGTATGTTGCTACTTCTTTGCGCCAACATACAGTAGTTAAGCCTTCAAAGATAATTATGATCACCCCTGTACATTTTGCACACATTTCGAATTTTGTGAAATTTAATTTGTTATTTTTATTTGAAATTTTAATGCAGGTAAGTATTTTATTACGACGCGATAGTCGGTACAGATTACTAAAAATTTAAGCTCATTTAATTACCACCATAGGGTTCGCTATCGTTTGAAGTTCTTTATAATTTATTGAATAAAATAAAAATTCGCGATGGACTAAGAAACAGATTGGTGGTTTTCTAGTTTTGAAAAAGTTTTCTAATTTTAGAAATGTAAGCATTATTGTTCTTGTTAAAGGTTTGACAATAGAATCGATATAATCTGTATATGACCATTTAAATAGAAAATCCATAATCAGCATTTAAATATTTTGAAATTAAATTGACGAAACCATAAGGAAAACACCATATTTATATACTTATGTACATCCTAAAACATAAAATAAAAATATGTTGCAATACATATATAGACGTGTAGAGATTATTTTCATGAATTTAATTTAATTTTATTTTACATTTCATTACTACCATGTCGCTAATGGGCAAGCATCAATACAATTTAAATTTTCGATTAACTACATACATAGGTATGAAAAGGCTTAGCCACCCGAAAGGCAAATAAATTTAATTATAGCTGTTTTTATAGGATTTATTATTTTAAAACGTGGTAAGAACGGCATATTTAATAGTGAAACAGCATTATACAGCTATTATACAAGCTAAATTTTTTATTGTTTTTGTAATACCTTAGAATAATAAAATTTTGTTATTCTAAGGTAATACGCACAGAATACTGATCTTGACCTTGACCCGCACACAAAAAAAAAAAACAGCTAAAATTATTGATCTGCGAAACTAATTGAAGCATATCATCTAGTTAGAAAAAGTTAGAGGGAATAAAGGGGGTCTACAATTTTATAATGGTAAACTGAAAATTGTTTTGGGATATATTTTTATGGCGGTTTCGGATACAACGAGTACTAGCGGATTCTCTGCGACAAACTTTACTGAATATTCTTTAGGTGTAAATTAAATGTTATTATATTTTTCTTCTTTAAATTAAATTTTAAAAAGATACAAAAAAGTCAACTTATATATAATTGATAGAAATTTTTTTTTTAAATCAGTCATTTTATTTTATGATATATATTTATATCCTATTTAACTGTGCGTAGTGTTACAAATTTTTCAAATTATTTCAAATATTCCAGAAATTGAAATACTCTGAATAAAAATTAAAAAAAAAGAAAAAAAGAACCCAATAAAAATGACCATAAGAGATAGAGAAGTATATAAGCAATTATTTGTTATTGTTACAGAAAATGATTAAATTAAAAATAATGTTCAGCAATAAATTTATAGTCATCAAGATTAAATATAATTATTTATATATTTAAGACGAATGATTTTTATACATTCTACTGTTAGATTAACCAGTTGCTATTGAATAATACAATACAAAACTATTTCAAAAAGTGTTATCGGTATTTTATTTTATTTTTTATCATCTGTGCATAATATAAATTTTCACCTTTTTCTAGATATGGATCTATTGATAAACGTCGTCTATTTAATGGAGCTAGTTCTAAGAACTTGCTGGATAAAATATGTCTTCTTATTAATTATATGATACCAGGATGTTAGCGACGATAATTTTCCGGGATGGTGTGCTTTGTTCAATTATGTAGTTTATAACTGATGAAATCTCGAGCCAAAACTAAATAAATTACACGTTGATGATCAAATTACCCAGAGCTGGGAAATACTTAAGTAAAAAAAGACTACATTATAGTTACTTAAGACTTATTACTCAATACTTTTGAAATGCCCCTACTTAGTAGGTACTTGAACATAAGTACTAGCGTCTATTTACTTGTACTTAAGACTTAGTTTTGTACTTAAGTACCAAGATTTTTACTTAAGTATTTCTGAATCTATTAAGTACCTACAAAAATCTAACCCTTCGTAAAAAGGAAAACACAATCTTTAGCGCAACTGCTTTTTTGTTGAGATTTAAAGCATACAAAGAACTGTCAAAGCATGTGCCGCACTCACGCATCAAGGCAGAGCTTTAGACAAACTAATAACATACAAATAAGACTGGGTAAGTAGAACGAAAACCAGTAACGTCTCGCTTGAATATAAAATCGACGATGCCTCGACTTGATGACATAACCACTGACATGTATAATATGGACTGACTGTGTTCATAGAAATACGCTGCAGAATGTGGGCTCGTTTCTATATTGCTGACTTTCGGTCTAAGCACCAAGTACCAAATGAGAAAGAAGTGAAAACAACAAATAAATTAGTGGATTCGTCGAAATACATGATTTTAAATTAATCATTTAGGGATATTACTGCGATAAAAACTGTTTTACCAAAGACAATATATTCATTAGATACGCAGAAGAAATTCTAATTGTTTTATTAAAATCACTTTTCGAGCTCACTTTTTCAACTTCCCGCCAATGATTTTTTCAATGTTGGCAGCGACGTAGGAACGTGAAATAGAAAAGTAAGCAGTCCATATTATATTCGTCAGTGGACATAAGCAAGGGTAAGCAAGCAATGCCTCGCTCCAATATAAAATCAACGATGCCTCGACCTGATGTAGGCAAGGCCTCAATTTTTTCTTAGAAATTTTCTGAAAAATTTTTCCTTAGAATTGTTATGCATTATTGGAGGATAATAGCTGTTTGGGCGGACCTCTAATAGTTTTTATGAGTGTAGCAATGAGAGGTGAAAGTTTTACTCTACCTGCAGCGCCCAAAACTATAAAAAACTATAAATGGTACCCACTGGTTACTATACATATTATAGTTTTCAAAAGGTATTTATTCATTAATATATATTAACGGAACTCGATAAACTTCATTATATTACTGCCAACGTACCTACAAAGATTCTAAAAAAGTACTTCAAAAAGTACTCAGTACTTTTTATAGAATTAGTAGGTACTTACTTAGTTACAAGTACTTTTCATATATGCGGTACTTGTACTTACGCTGAAGTACTCAGGCCTTCGGTACTTGTATACTTGTACTTAAGTACTTTTTCTTTGGCACTTGCCCAGCTCTGCATATACCCATAGATGGGCGTAGTGCATTAAATTTTCAGTGCATTAATTATTTCAATAGCACTAGAGGCCTCTGTGATAGCTAAAATCCAGGTTGCGCTACCACTAATTGATTAGTGGTAGTGCAAATTTTTTTTTCACTATCACTAAACTAGTGCAGAGTCTATTGCATTATCACTAAACGATTTGTGGTAGTGTAAATACTTTTCATTATCAATAAGTGATAATGAATTCGTGCATTGGTAATGCGAACATCTTTCACTAGCACTGAACGACAATTTAATGGTACGCATATGCAGCACTATGCGTAGCTTATACCATTAAAATTAGTGTTAACTATTAACGTGTTGAGTCAGGCCATAGACTATCTATTCTATATTGATCTGCAGAAATAAATTCTTACTTAATATATATAAACGGGTCTAACATAAAATATTGAATTAATTTAACTGAAAAATTTCACAAATAATCGCGACAGTACACTTTATATTTAGTTTATGGCCAGGCACCTAAAAATTTGCTGGAAATTTTTTCTTTAGTAATTTTAAGCATATTCGTGGCTCGCTGCGGGTTGAACGGAAAGGACAGCAATTTCGGCGCCGGGTTCAACGTGTTAGCAGTTAGCACTAATTTTGATCGTACGAGCTACGCGTAGTGCTGCATATGCGTACCATTAAATTGCCATTTAGTGCTAGTGAAAGGTGTTTGCACTACCAATGTACGAATTCATTATCACTCATTGATAGTGAAAAGTATAATTCAATAGACTCTGAACTACCACTGATCATTTAGTGATAGTGCAACCTGGATTTTAACTATCATTAAAATTTAATGTAGCTACCGTTTTAGTCGTAATGCAAAAACACTCATTTCTGCATATACCTACTACATTACTTTTATACATATGTATGTTTGTAAATCTGTTTTCTACATTGAGATATGAAAAATATTGAAAAAGGTCAGTTATTGGAGGCAATTACCATTTATGTTCTTGTGAGATGCTCCCCGGATTGGTCTGTTCGCATATTTCCTCTGGAAAAATTGTCTAATTTTTCATCTTGTAAATATCAATGGAATGAAATTTTAGAAATACATTTAACATTTCAGTTCATGTTTACATAAAAAACTATACCAAACAAAGGAAAGAGAGGATATAAAATCCGTAATACATGTGAATTGAAATAGTAATTTTTAGAATATTTTTGAAGCCAATTTAAAAATTTAACTATGAAGTATGTAAATGCACAAAAAGATTTTTCCTTTCTGAATTGTTTTTAAGGATTTTTCTTTGTGCAGAAATGGCATGTAAATAGATAACAGCAAATGCTACAAAGATGATAAAAATAACATCGAAAATTGTGGGCAAAAGCATTAAAAACTAAATGCAGTGTGCTTTTAACGATAAAAAAAAAGTTATTTTTTTTTTGCTTTTATAATGAAATGCATACCTGTACAAAAATCCACGAAAACACTAAGCCGTGTGTCAACTTTGATCAACTTGTACTTGGCTTATATTTTATCATCATTTATAACCGCCACAAAGTACATTACCTTCTCTGCGATAGTTGCAGACGGTTAATTTTTAGTTAGCTTATAATGAACAGGCTGAACTTCACAAATTATTATAATTTATTAGCAGGTGCTAACTTCCCTAAGTCGTGGATGGTAAAGTTGTGGTAATGTAAGGTCTCCCACTTTTTACATCTCGTTTGGATTTTCACTAGACTTTCAGTGCCAAAAATAATCTAACACTTAATGAACAAAAACCGCGTAATTAATGCAATCCCCTTGTCATTAGATTTATGCTAGCACATTTCAAAAGTTTAATTAAATCCTCAGCCACCGGGAGTGCTTGCTACCCTCATAAATTTAAATTGCCCCACATATAATTATACTCTTCCCAACGTAGGAGCTCATAAAAATTTCCTCTTTGCCGGTAAATTTACGTTGTGAGGAAAATCTTTGCACACGACATTTTTGCCAATGGACCTGTAATCATAAAACTGCAGTATCGTACATAGATATATACATATTCTCTATGTGTACCTAATATGGGGGTGGAAAGGGACTGTAATTAGTTTTGATAGTATAGTCCCTGGGAAAGCGGTATTTTGTTATAACAGCTGTCACATACATAGCTGCATTTAAACCTGGACAATCAATGATTCTATTACCTAAAGAAATGTTTTTGAATGCATCTATGGAATTTTGAGATTTATGGCAACGATCAATGAAGAAAATTATGCAAAGTGGGATAACGCGTAACTCTCTCATAAAAACCTAGAGAAAGTGTGTCTCTGGCCTTTAACTATTATACGGGCATGAAAAATTGTTTGTTTCTTAAGAAAAGACAGAAAGATTTAATTCCCACATAAGCTTGGAAATTTGATAAGACTTAGCTGATGCAACGCCACATTCGATTGGTTATTTATTATTGATCGATTCAAACTTGAAGATTTACAAGTTCGCTCGTAGTTTTATAATGGATTCAAATAAGTTTGAGATTTCGAATAGCACTGAAATGAGATTTGTGCGTTAAAGCTAAATATTGAAATTTGCAAAAAATTAATTATAATTAATAAAAAAATTCTAAGCCTTTCTGTTGTCTTTGAACATTTTTTTGTAGTTTCGGCGCTCTCCTTAAATTTTTTGCGGTTGAATCGAATGATTCGATTCGACTTCCATGATTGGATAGAGATAGAAATTGAGTTCCATCCAATTCGCTGTGACAATATTATAGTGTAAACAGAGTAAGGGACTTATCCCTAGATGAGTAAAGACAGAATCAAGATTCCCACTGATTTTCTGAAAAAAGCATAGTGCTTTCGTTTTCATTAACAGGATGGAGGATCTGCTCCTCTTTGCATGTTCGAGCAATTTAAACCCAGCATTATTTAGGATAGGACCTTTCTGTCAGAAAAGTGTTCAATATCGGTTTGAGACAGGCTATAGCCGTTCGTTGCCAAATGATAGCGTATACTGGAGAGGTGAAGCAAAGAACTGGTCGGTTCTAATCAAAGCTTGAAAAATTCGCAAGTGGGTGTCCTTTAATAGTTTATTCTTTACTGTACTTGCAAAAGTTGGTGTCCTTTAGCAGTTTATTCTTTGCTGTATTGTCAAAAGGCTTCATACTATGCCAAAGTTCCTATCTTATAATCTTATATAAAAATGTTATATTTGTAAGATCCTCCTTTCATGTATTTCCTGATCAAATGGGATTTTTGCTGGTTAGAATAAAGATTAAATTTAGTAATGTGAATGATATAATTAAAGATAAAACCATAATAAATTCAAAATTTTTCAATATCAAACTATTACTAATCAAAAAAATTATTATAACACGGAATGTGTGAAAGGCAATTAATTATAGTGCGGCTTACAGAGCTGTATGTATTGCGCCAAATTAACCAGCACTGTAAATTGTTTAAAGACCACCTTCACTCTACATTCTGTATGGGGTATTTTCCAAACCTCAAAGCCCTACTCCCTCCTTCTGTAACCACCATAGCATCGGTGCTAAATTTTTGCAAGTTCTTTACACCCTCCTTACACGAAAATTGTTTAGATATTGTAACAGCTGAGTGAGTTTCAGACAGCACAAGACATCTTGGCATTCTGACAAGGTGTCTGCCTGCATCTGCATCCATATTAACTACATAGTAAAGTGCAGTGGACCTCTTGACTGAGTTTTGGGTGGCTTTTCTAAAAATATTTCTAAAAATTATTTAAATAGCACATAATGTATTTCGATTCCATAATTATCCGGAGCATTAAGGGAAATTATCTCACTGAATCGTGATTTCAATTAAATATCTTCTGAGTTTGCTTGGTAACGGCAGAATAACAGAGATAACTAAGTAAAACATGACACCACAAAAAAATTTAGCTGCTCAAGTATCCATAAATTTTTTTTTTTTCGTTTTTCAGCTTAGACAAGACAAGACGCCTCAACAATTATCACGTCAAAAAGAGACTCTGTTTCAGTTAATAATTAACAAACATAGACCAAATGAAATTGTTTAAGTTAAGTCGTTCAATTTCTCTTTGTCGGCAATCTGCGCGCGGATTTTCTTTCAGACAAAATAGTTAACAAAATCAAAACCAGATGATAATGGATGCTTATCAATATGGAAATGTGAATAGGTCTGGAAACTATGTGTACCTATACAGTGTAAAAGAAGGCCTCTTCTATTTTTATGTACATGTCTATTCAATAAATGAAAGCATAGGGAAATATTTAACTTTTTCTGGATATGGTTCACTTTTTTATCACTGGCCGAAGAACATTTACGCTTCATTTAGTAAGCAGTTTTCACATTTCATATAAGTATTGCAATATCAATAATAATTAGTCCTAATGAGTTAAAACCGTCAGTTTTGTGTTCTTAACTATATTTTATTGTATAAGTATATGTAGTATGTATAAGTAACATCCGTGATTTGTTGTCAAAATTGTGGTCTAAAAAGTTCTTGGAATCATTTTTAATGTTCTTTTTAGAGAACAAGGATCATTTAATTATTGAAAAGTATGGTATTATACAGCCGACGCACTTTTGTTTTTTTTTTTTATCAAGAAGACGAGTAATTGAGATTGAGGATGATCTGAAAAAAAAACTCCCAATTCAGATGGCATAGCCTTTATACGCGCAGGCGCATCAAGTCCTACTCAGTTTAAAGTTAGCTTTTATTTATTATTCTTTGTGAATGTTGTGTGTACGTTTGTTTAGAAAATGTAAAATGCGCACATGCTCACAGCCTGATTAGTGAGGATTCTAGGGAATTCAGTAATGTGCCGTTAATTTAAAATATCCACGGAATTATTTCCGGCCTTCAAGTCGTTAATTCTACGGATTTAGATAGGTATTTAGTTTTGGTGTACACATAGCAAGTAATGTAAGAATAGATAGAAAATTTTAATATTAATTATTAGCCAAAGTTATGTAGGTAAGTCCCATTTTTAACTAAATTAAATCGGTTGTGGAACATGGGGTAAAAGGAAGTAATTCTAAAGTTTTAGATGAAATGAAATTCATTCATGTATTAGAGCACCCTAACGGTTTTTGAGCGTAATCATGCTGTTAATAGAATGCTTAGAAGACAATTGGTGGCGCATGAACTGCATAAACATAAAACGTCCAGGAATATTTCAGTCTTGGTAAGTTCTTAATTTCGTTAATGTCAACTAATTACACTTAAATCACAAATAAGTAAATATACAGATGAAGAGCGCATATCAGAAAACTGAAAACCTTATCAACATTTCTGGTAACCGAGTTAGTTTGCTACGACGAAAATTGTAGCTAATTAACAGAAAATGTTCTAATGTTGTTCAGGCACACCTCCAGCGCAAAACAATGCCTCGACCTGATGCAGAGAAGCCCTAATTTTTTCTTAGATATTTACTCGAAATTTGTTCTTAAAATTTTTATGCATTGCCCGAGCCCGAGAGCAGTGCCACGCTCCAAAATAAAATCAACGCTGCCGCGACCTGAGATGTAGAGAAGGCCGCAATTTTTTTCCATCGACAGAAGTTTTTATTAGCGTAGATGCGATATGCAATAAGAAATTTTCTTTTTAGAAATATATTACAGAAAATGTTTCGGTAGAATTTTTATTCACTTTGGTGGTCGATTGGAGTTATTTTCAGATACAATATGTATTCTCATTGGTGCCTTTGTCGGCCCCCAATTGCCAATAAGCATTCATTTATTCTGCCGCTGTCAGCTTCCAATAATGCATAAAACTTCTAAGGAACAAATTTCTAAGAAAGAATTGAGGCCTTTACATCAGGTCGAGCCGAGACTTCGTCATTTTTTTTAAGTGACTCGCAACATGTATCTGACTTCTGGTTTTCAATTTTCCTATTCGATTCGTTATCTGTATATTTATTTATTTGTGCTTCAATTGAGGACTCGAAGTAATTACGAAAAATGATTTAATAACTAAAGAAAAAAAGGAGAGGGTTTGAAAGGGAGCTAAATGGTTCTATATTTATAAGGATACTATATTTAAAGGAAGGAAAATGTTTCCATGGTGAAATTTAGTCAGCTGTCTTTTCTGTAGTCGGTTCAAGCCAACAGATCCAAGTGCCTTAAAATTACATGATTTTTTGGATGAGCAGTCAAGTTATTCTAATAAAAGTGCAAATTTGATGACATTTCGACACGCTGCCTTTCATTTATCACTCAAGTTTCCAGTTGTTAGATGTTTTTTTTCGTGCATCTCATGTACACGAATATTATATGATACCCGAATTACTGTTTGATACATGTTCTAAGATTTTGAAATAAGAGATAATGCATATAACTTCCAAATCACAATTAAAATTTCTTTTATTTACTTTTATTTAGTTTTTTGCGGATAGCCTATACATTAATTTCAAATTTTCAATATATTGCTTCTGTGCTGCGTTTCTGTCTTAACTCACGACTTATTTTATCACGAAATTTATTGAGTTGAGACCAAGAAAACGTGCCGCTGATCACTCAAAGAAAATTGTCCCCTCTTATAACACCCAAAAATCTCAGACAGTAATTTGTTAGCAATCATAAAATTCTCTTAACAAGATCATTTAGCAAGCTTCATGCTTGCCACAGTCAGAGACAGCGAAGTCTGAAATACAGTTAATAGCCACAAACGCAGACGTGTTTAATCTACTCCTGCCCCTTGGCAAAGCACACAGTTGTCATTTGATATAAAAGGCAAGATGATAGCGTCGATCATGGTGGATTTCTCAAGAGCAAAAGGCGAATCACCTCTAAGGTCCTCTGAGTACGAGGTTTACTGAAGGTGTGAACATATATATGTAGAGGCACCATATTTTGCAAGCTACTTACTTGGGTCGAAACTGAAAGTAAACAGCAATATCATATGTGGGATCACTGTTCTCCCCGTGTCCTGATAAAATGCACATGAACGCAACTGAATCAAAAATTTTGAGTAAATGCGATTGCGAGATCGCACTCCACGCCAGCTGTGCCGTTTCTTCTCACATGGGTGCACCATTGACTTCAAAGTCTTCTCCTCATTTCTCAGTTGCTCTGTGAGTGTGACGGTCACGACAAGATCAGTCGTCTGACTTCAGTTGAAATTTTGTCTCTGCTCTGAATGAACGGCAACTGTTCCGCGATCTCGTAGTGATTTCATCAAGATAAACTGCTCCATAATAATTAGTCGTCTCAGGAACCACCGCCCTGTGCGGACAGCTTAACTTGAAAAGTGTGCTATCGCGAACACTCGTCCAGTATCAGTTTTCTGAAGGAGAAGCTGCGTCTGCGTGCGCACGATCTATTTAAGTCAGTATTTCGTAAATATTGGCTCCGCGGCGGAAGATCGGAATTCCGACGATACGCCCGCTGTCGCTAACAACTTGGATCTTGCCGCTAATTTTGATAATAATTATTTTCTCAAATTTGTCAAGAACGATTTTTAGTATATTTTTTGGTTTAATTTTTAAGGCGCTATATGTGCGGTTTTGTTCGGTGGAGTTTTTGATTGCGAGAGTGCGCATAGTTTTTCCGCTTAAATCAACCATAAGGCATCGAAACATTAAACAGAAACAGCTACACGGGATGCCCTTAAAGTGGGTCAGTAAACTTATGTTAAGAAGAAATCTTTTGAGTTTAAGTTGAAGTGAAAAGTACCTATAAAGGACAAGCGCGATGTCTGGTGTTTTTTTTTTTATATTTTCGCGAGTTGTCTGATTAAAGAGTCAAAAATATAAATAAAAGTTGTTGTGTCGTAAAACTACTCTCGCTGAAGAGTTTGTTGCTTTAACACATTTTTTGTGCCAAGTTATGTTAATTTATTCATGTGGGAGGTAGTTTATGATTTTACTTTCAATATGTATCGCATTCGCGAACAGTGTTTGAATGTAATTGATACGAACTCCAATTCAAAGTGGTGTAACTTAGGGTTCTTAAGGATTAAAGGGCAGTCCAGATTGTGAAAGAAGTAATTATCTTTTAGACTATGATATGTGTTCAAATGGACTTTTTACTAATCGTGTCGATTGTCCTACTAATTCACATCAAACAGCCGGTATGCTCGCATAACGATGAATACCATTTCGGGTGGCCTAATCGCTTTCGTCACCATCGTATACCCGACAGATATACAGGAAAACAACAGGTGTTGTCGCGCATTAATTTGCACACTTCAATAACGAGAACAACATCGACTCCATTCAGGTCTACCTTAGAACGGCAAAGATATTCAGGCTCGACAAACCGCAAAGTTGATCAACCCCGGCATGTATTTCGATTCTCAAGCGCAACACATCGACCACTTCACCACAATAAGTCAATTGCATCAAAAGACCATAACCATCGCCAGTCAGACGATGGCTTAAGCCATTGGCCCTATAAAAGCAAGTATTTGTCCGCAAAGTCATCATTTTCTTTGGTGCCGACCAAGACGAGACCTAAGCCTAGAGACAAGGAGAGGTTTGAGCATTTTAAGGATGATGATTACTATTATTACGACGGGGATGACAACGACTATGCACCTGCTGAGAGAAGGAATGTCGATTTCGAGGCTGATGAGGAGGAAGATGTTACCGGAAATAATGCACCTTGGCGCAGGACCACTGTTAACCCGAAAAAAGGACCAGCTACACATCAAGCTGCTGCCAGCTTGATTGATGACTATACCTTTGTAAGTACCTAGCTATTTCTATTCACTATTACGTATCCTTGCTACCTAGCGGAATATTAATTTGCTTAAGTGCACAACATTTGTACATCAATACAGAGTTGCCACTTAGTGATATTAAATGATGGCATCCCTGCTGTTTCTAGTCATAGTCACACGTCCTCAAGGTGCTTCATCCTCATGTTGTACTCATTTTAATTAAAGAGGAAAATGGCAAAAACTGTCAACTGCCCTTCTCTCCATTTCTTATATAACAATGACAGGTATCACTTTTGCTGACTTTTTACAGCTATACAGCACCTCATGCAGCTTGTGACTGTTTAATTTCAATGAAAACTTCCTCAATAATCGCAGAGATATTTTCATTAAAATTACACACCTTAAGTTCTTTTGAATGATGATATATAGCTGTACAAGATGATGCACAAATACATAGCAGTTTTCATTAGGAGAAAATAAAGAAATTAAAAATTAATGCTTCGCTGTAGAATTATTCGAGTATGTAATGTCGAGGCTTGAGATACTGATAACAGAAGCAAGACTTTGTGCTTTGCATAATCAATTCGCAATGGTTTGAGTACCTTTAAATGGACACTTTGAGGTCCTTCAATTGAATCAAATCGTAACACGTGAAATTGAATCGATTCCTCACAAACACTCAACCATCACAATGGATCATCCTACATATAAAGATGAATTAGAATCCCATCGGCGGCGCTAATCGGATCGATGCACTAATCTATCGGCAACAATTTCATGTAATATGAGCTAAGATTAATTGACAATCAGTTTACCTGTACCCAAAATTCAACCCTTTTGCCTTTTTCTTTCTTTCTTTAAGCACATCCATTCACCTTTATTTAATTTTAGACATTTTTGAGCCAAAGTTTTTTAGCTGTTTTTGGAAACTGAATCTGAGATCTGAGTAGGTATAAATTTTCTGCTCAATTGTCTAGCCCCCTTCATTTCTTGCATTTGCCGCCAAAAAACGTGCGATTGCATTATAGGGTATTGCCTAGAAGAATTCCATTTACTATATGCATATCACGCTCTATCACGCACCTAGAAAACTACCTTCACCTTGAATCAAAGCGGACGGGTCTAAAGTTTTGCAATTTGGCCACCCAGTGTGTCAGGACCTTAACTTTAAAGTCATGTCTTTTCTCTTATTTAATTTATTATGTATATATGTGAACATGTAGATACATGTGTACTACAATCAGAGCTGAAGTTGGCATGCGAAAAAAGTTCATCAAACAACATAGAAGCTGTCATCTGCTATTATTATCTAAGCTCTGGTAAATTGTTGTTGAAATGTTATCACAGATTGCGGAAGTTTATAAAATATATATTTAATGCGAGTCTTTATAACTCCCCTGTACACCTACTAAGTGTCCATGTACACTTAACTTATCTATCTGCTCACGAAGTCTTCCAGTCATGTCTAATTTATGATCGAATATCTTGAAGTTAAGGTAGAAATGTTCTACTTTAGACAAAAGTCAGTTTATTTATTTCCGACTGTTGGGTATGATAGATTACAATTCCCATTTAATTAGAAGGGCTTATTTCTGCTTATATAGTTAAATATTTAACTAACTTGAACACCTAGCAAACGTGATAATGAGTTCGCCGCAAAGGCTTCAAGAAAAATCTTGTTCTCAGCATTTGTTCCAATTTCGAATTTTTATTATTTATAATTTATGAAATCAGATCCAAAAAAATTTAAGATTATAAAAAAACCGCAGTACACCAAGAAGGGATTGCCTGATTTAGTCCATTTTTGAAACTTTACTTACTACTAAAGGGTTTTCCAATAAGAGGTGTTATTTTGATATTAAAAAAAAATGCCATTTTTTGAGATAAATGATCGGATCTGTATGCCGTTAATAATGGAAAATAACATCAGCCAAATGACCACCACGACCACGCCTACAGGACCATATCCTTTTCATGAAATTTTCCATAACCAAATCGCAAAGTGGCTGCCCTATTTTTTTTTTTTTTTTTTTATTATTAAGCCAAGCTCAGGGGATACCCTATGATGCAAAGCACAGCGTGGCAGGAAGGAGATAGGGAAAGGATTAAGGGATATGTCCTCGATAGCCTCACGAATTCCATCTTTGAGGTCTTGAATCGACGCTGGGCTGTTGGCGTAGACCTTCTCTTTCACGTGGCCCCAAAGGAAGAAGTCGCAAGGTGTTAAGTCACAAGATCTCGGTGGCCAATTGTGATCACCTCTTCGAGAGATAACACGGTCCGGAAACTTTTCCCGTAAAATATCAATGGTTTCGTTGCTTGTATGGCACGTAGCGCCGTCTTGTTGAAAGTAAACTTGTCCAGATCAATACCATCCAATTCCGGCCATAAAAAATCATTAATCATCTGTCGATAGCGCAATCCATTCACCGTAACTGTTGCTCCAGCCTCATTTTCGAAAAAGTAAGGTCCAATGACCCCGCGGGAACATAAACCGCACCAAACAGTCACACGTTGAGGATAGAGAGGCTTTTCAACAATAACTCTTGGGTTTTCCGAGCCCCAGATGCGACAATTTTGCTTGTTGACGAAGCCATCGAGGTGGAAATGGGCCTCATCACTGAAGATGAGTTTTCGATGGAATTCCGGATTTCCGGAATAGTGAATTTTAATAATTTCAATGCGTTGTTGAATTGTGTATCGTTCTATTTTTATTAAGGGCGTAGTTTCTACTCGTCAAATGTCAAAAAATGACAGCTCCAAAAGTGATATCTACCAAAATAGAGGGCTAATTAAAATAACACCTCTTATTGGAAAACCCTTTACTATAAAAACATAGTGTACAAAATGTCAGCACTCTACGTCGACGCGTTATCAGGCGCTGTCCAAATATATAGTATAGTAAAAAACGAAATTTTTGTATGACAACCCTACGAAGGAGTTACTCAATTTATCCCATTTTTGAACTTAAATTTACATTTTTTTTAAAAAGCCTGTGTACAAAATTTCAGCTCCTTAAGTCAACGCGTTTTTGAGTTATCGTGAGGACGGACATGCAAAAATCAAAATAACTTTTATGCGTGGGTGTCCAATCCATTTTGCTCTACCGTCATTATTTCTAGGTGTTACAAACGGAATGACAAACTTAGTACAGCCTATAGATTTCATCTAGTGTATAAAAACAAACTTGTATGCCTCAAAATTGCCATGGACCCATACAATTAGGATTGATTGATCGTGTCACCGATTTAGATTATGTCGATGGCATCTGCTTCCTACTCTCATACCAATATACAGACATGGGCGGCAGCGGTACCATGTGCGTTACGATTCGAAGGCGCTCTGACTGAAATTTGTTTTACAGGTAGTTGGGCAAAATTTTAGAAAGAAAAAGAAGAACAATGTCCAAAATACTTCAAATTACAGTTTGATTTGTCCATTTGCACGGATGGGGGGGGGGGGGGGGGGGGGGGGGTATCGATGACATTTTCGACGAAAAAGGAAGTGGCCGTACCACCATCCCTACCACCGGTAAAACGGCGCAAAACTAATAATTGTCAAGTGAAAGATGACAAGGCGGTGCGCGATATCAAGGCTAAATTTGACTCCGGCTATTATAAGCAAGTTGTTGGATTAGATCCTGGTTGTCGATTGATCGCTGGCGGTATACGACTATCTACTAGAGACGCAACTGATCCTTATGCTCTATTAAAAATCAAGAGCTCGGCATTCCACTATAAGAGATCCATGTAGCACGCAAAGTTTTACTGGCGAAGTACATGAAATCGCTTCCAAAAAGTCCAGTAATAAGCACGCAATCCCCGATGCAACTCGATTATTTCTGAAATGGTTTTCGTAACGCCAAGCGGTGTATGGGCAGCGCAAAGTTGCGCGTTTGCGCTCAAGCATTATATTTGCACAGATCGTGCAGCGCATCGCTTGGTGAAAAAAATAACGAACAACACTCCTGAAACTGTAGTCTTCTTTGGTTCGACCAAAACGGCCGCAAATTCCCCAATGCGGGGTTACATTCGAACCCCAAACCAGAAGTTGTTGACGGCTCTTAAAGCGCATTGTTCTGTCCTCGAAGTGGATGAGTTCAGGACGACGAAGTTGTGCGGCAATTGTTCACAGCCGGAGAGGCCGGAGAGGTCTAGAGACACCGATATAAGTTTTGTCCAACTTACTTCTTTTAGTAGTTGGATAAGCATACAAAATTACAAGCTTTAGCGAAATTTATTGACATAGGTACAAATCGCACATTTAGAGAAATAACGCCTAAGCGGCTATCACTAATCGCCACAACCAAATTAGATTTTGCATTTTTTGAGTTCCGTATTTTAAAAAATTGCAAATTTTAACAAAAATGGACTTGAAAGGTATTGTTTCGAACACCAGAAATGTTTTCAATATGATAAAGTATGTATTGAGGTAAAAATTTCATTGAAATTGCATTAAAATTGCAAGTAGGGAAAATGTACGGCATACCAGTAGGAAGATTAGTAAAAAGTTAATGCAAATCGACGATAAAATGCGAGTGCATAGCGAAATTTCAACTTACTCCAATAAATTCAGTTCTTGGAATTGCTAGCTCCTGAACCAAAATGTTGCAGAATTGAAATAATCGGACACATGTTAGTGGATATAGCGATGTGTCCACCCTTAGATTCATTCACTTTTCCTGCCGCGTCCTTACGAGATAGGGGTTGGTCACCCTGGACTTTTATATTTAGAATTAAATTTTGAATCAAATAGCATTTTTAAATTTTTTAAAAATTACACCACTTCCGGTTCACACGCGTGGCAAATAGATTATCACGCGTTCGGGGGTGTTTTTATTATCTTTCACCGCTTTTTTTCGCTCTGGGACGCCACATTTTTGTGACAATACTCACAGGATCACACTACACCAACCCTCCAAATTGCAGCCTGATAGGAATTGAATACGATCTTCAGCTCCTCCGCCCTAAACTACTATTCATACAGAAAAAATGGTGTTGTGATAATCTTAAGCTTGCTTTCTTATCTTCCGAATCGTAATAAAATTTTCATACCTTTCCTAATAAAATTATTTAAAAAAATTTATCTTAACCAATGACTACGATTTCTCTAACAAAAATTCTCAACTGAGTAATCATTGTAATATCGCTGTGCCATCATGGGATAGGTTAACTTTGATGGCTGCTTACAGATTCGGACTCCGGCTGCACAAACGCACATGCAATTATCACTCAGCTGAGAGGTATTGAGCGTGAAATAGTAAGGTTACTTCGTAATCAAAACTATTTTATTATTTTGTTAAGTAAGGTATATAGTAAGTGTAGCCTTTGCAAAGGTAAGAAACCAAGCTGTAAATTACTAGAAGACTATTTTCCTGTATGGATAATAGTTTAGGCTCTATAGCATATATAAAGTCAATGTTTGGCCCCTTTCCATAAGTATCAATATAGAACATTTTAGAAAACGGACTCACAACGCATACATATAGATTTCTGTTTCATGGCTTTGGGAAGTATTCTCGACGGTTTTGGCTCTTCCATACATCACTTTTTTAGTACTACCGTCGATATCTGTATATTTCTTTTCTGTAACTGAAGTCTAGTTATAGCAGGAAACCTCACTAACAATTTTTTTGTCGCAACAGAAGATTCAGAACGTGCTTGAGAAATGAACATCAACTCGCACCCAATAGAGTTCCGAAGCCAGATGTTAAGAAAAAGGATAGCCCCGAATATAGGCTTCGGTAACCAGCTTTTTAAATTATTCCAAAAAGAAACAACCGAGTGCCATCTTCATCCATAGGTGCACCATACTGACTACCCGAAACCTAAATTAATAGAGAAGGCAATAGCTACATTATTGAATATATATCAAGGATATTCAAGTTGCATTACTTTTATGAGGTTTTCTAAAAAAGGTTATTCATATTTGCAGTTGGAATTCATTTGTTATCACTTTTCTATCTCATAAATGAAATACGGGCGGGCTATCGGAGAAGATTTTAGATTTCAATTTACTGCTTAAGCCAATCTTAGCAATTATATTTACATCCAAGCGTTTTAAAGTAAAATAAATGTATGACATAAGCACCGATAAGACACTAATCTTTGACTTCCAGTTATGTAGTCCATCTTCTTCAATTTGAAAATTTCCTTGAAAATGAGTTTGGGATTTCCCACACTCAGCACTTTAATCGCATCTGTCGAACGTGATGAGTAAACATCCGGCAAATACAAAGTTTTTAACACGAATTTATACATTTATTGTAAAACACCGTATAGCTATCACTAATAGACAACAAGTGCTCAATTAATCCAAATCTGTCGGCATCGGCAGTGATTCTCGCACTCAGATCTAATTCAAGTCTAGCCATACAAGTAATACAGTCAGTCATTAACAGGGCTATAATCATAGATGACACTTAGAGGGTCATTAAACTACTTGGGCATTTTCGGGAGGCCTTTTTGAGATGGAATGCATCATTCTAATTGCCTACTTGGTATGGACATCACGCACGTCTGCAATTAGTCTTGGGAGAGTCTGAAAACCCGGATGAGATGAAAAGCGCCCGACAACGTGCGGCTTTATTTTTGTTGTCTTTTTCTTATTTTTCTATGTACATGAGTGAGGACGGGTTCAGGAGAATGTTTCAAGTAGGTACCTACTTTTCACGGACATTTACCGCCAAAAATACTATATTTTCATGAGATTTAATTTTATGAAATTCTTACGAGATATATGTAGTAGCATCTATCGAAAATACCAGTATTGAAAATAATAACCATAACACAAAAGTAAAGTCATATAAAATACATAAAACTAAATTTTATATCATGTTTAATTTAAATTTTAAATTTTCAGGACTATCTTGATGATGATCCAACAAATATTGACAACGAAAAGCATGGAAGTCTTACAGAAGAGAAATGGAGAAATTATGGAACAGCTGAGGCTGTAGAGAGCTCACGAAGGCGGCACATGTCCGATGGTATGGAAAGCATTATAATTCCTAAATATTACGAAATCCTTACTTTCAGCTATCGCCCATTAATCACTGAACTGCTAGCAAAACACAAGTAAAAAAGGCCATTTCAATGGAAAAGATAGCTCAACTCGCGACTCACTGCCCACTCACTACATATAGTTTCTAACGCGTACCAATTGAACTCATCCACTGTGTTGATTCATCGACTAATTAAAGTGATCAATCGGTGGGGTTGACATGACCAACAATCACTTTATTCGCTCAATCAATCAACATTCTTTGAATTCACTCTGCTCGGACATTACCTATCAGAAAACAACATGGCAAAGATAAACTCGCCCAGGAGATATTTTATGAAGACATACATACATACTTGCCGCAGTGGGGTTAGTACAAGTTTTAATCAGAGAGGGAATTTGGAAGATTTTGTGAAAACGTAAGAGGTTCACTTGACTTGAGGAAATTACATGAAAACCTTCAATGTTTTCTGAACTTTTCACAAAGTTGGAACTCCTTAATTTGGTTTGAGGGCTTTTCTTAACTATGTGAAGCCAGCATCACTTTAGCAGCCCCTAAGGGCTACTAACCGGAAAAAATGCTATTGAGATGCACTGCACGGCGCTGTATGCATGTAGGAGAACAGGAGTAACATAAAATAAAATGTAAGGCAGAGGTACCCGCCCGCTCTCAGATCAAATGAATTTCTTTTCCTTGTGCGTCTTTTGGACAAGTACCCACTACTACTCTATTGTACGTTGTAGAGTTATTTCAGCTACTCGATGAAAGTTTAATAACTTCATCCAAGATGAACTAGACCTCCCCGAGGTACATATGTACTCACAATGGCACTATAACTATTGCGGGTGCAGCTCATGTTTGAGAGTGGGCTCGTCTGGCAAATAGCACTACTGGCAGCCGAGCGGTTTGAGCTGAGAACTGGTATCTTGTCCAGCGACCTATAAATTGCTGCAAACTCAGATACCACACATGAGCACTCCAAAGGGGATCATAAAATCCGGCGGGCCAACCAATTGGGCAGTTACAATGAGGCATGCAGATTTTGAGAAAGCGTCTAGATAATTGCACTCAACTTGAGACATTAACAATTTTGTATCATCCAACAGCGTCCAAATCTAAACAGTTTAACAGAGCATTCAGCTTCTGGCTTTCGTTGTCGAGCTGCCTTAAAAGGCTTTGTTATGCGGATAGAATCTTAATGGCTTTTCACTGTTGAGCAATTGCGATTATCGAGACATGATCAATGCATTCTCATTATATACAAATCATACAGTTAATAATGAAATGTCAGGGCTCGGATGTTGTCGACCTGAAGTTGTGGCGGCGATGAATACCTTAGTCCCATGCGAATGAGCGGTCTATGTGTATACAAGGAATACCTAAATTTTTCGCGGACATACTGATAATTACGCGGACTGAATTATAATGAGATTCAAAGATCAGTACACTCTTCTTCGCCTCATAAGGCGATCTCTCGGCTGAACGGACTTTAAGATTTAAGGAATGCTTGCCGCGCGATGTTACCCATTGATAAAAAGACTCACGGGAAGATGAATGGCTAAGACACGTGCTGAATTAAGAGGCCAGGGTCAATGCTCATATAAAATTCCTAAACTTAAATGGGCTTGTCGCTTTTTACTATACAGGTAAATTTCTGAATGGCAAAAAGGCTGCTTGTTTGAGTTGTGGTTGCAAAACAGTGCAGAAGACAGCTAATATTTAAAAAAAATATTGGAATTAAAGTATATTTAATGCACTTCGATTCTAAAATTTTTAGACTAAATAGAAATACTTGCTGAAATGTGTTCGAATAATTTTTCTTTCCGTGGTCGTAATCCATCCAAAAATTGTGGATCCAATTGAAACGATATATGTATATGGGAAATTTGGATTTAAAGAAAAATAAAATACGAAACTCGAATACGATCCTTTATACACGAACATCCCTTCGAAAATTACATGGATTGCATTCCGCTTATAGCTGACTTTTTAAATTGAATAAAAATAAAGATAAAAGAGAAATTTAAGTAAATAAATGTTCCAAAGTGCAATAAAAAGGCTGAGAACAACCATCAGAAAACTGCATTTCATTGCTAGAAAAATGACCGAAACGAAAGTTTTTCATTTCCGGAATTAAATATAAAATTTGCGGGTGAATTAATGACGATGCCGCATGATTTTCGAAAAATATCCAGAAACCCTAAGGAGAGAGTATCCTGTCTCAGTTAAATATCACTGACAAAAGTTGCCTTTATTCGCAGCATCTTCTTGCCTCTCATCTTTGGATTTGTGGATTTATATGATAACAGCATGAGAACGACTGGAAATTCCCTTTTGTCCTTCCCGGAAGTCCCTGCTCACACATAGCTTTCAACATTATTCATATTTTCAGGCGGGAGCGTACCTTTTTCATGTTGGCACCCATCTCATCTCATTTCTGGATAAGGTTGATATTTTAGGGATTTTAAAGATTTTTTTTTTTTAATTTCCAGCTCAAATCGTTTCGGCTCACATCACAAGGATACACCTGGAGGCAATGTGCAAACAACCACGTCCAAAGATAATCCAAATCAGCGACGCTTCCAAGCGATACGTTCCCCACTGTACTGTACTCCATCGATGTGGTGACGACACAGGATGCTGCCATTCGGATATTCAGACATGTGCTGCAAAAAAGACAGCTACTGTGGACCTGTACTTTTATGTGAGTATATATATTATTATGTGTAGCTGTGGCGCACGGTGAATGACGGTGTCCAGTTTTCCTTCTTCTGGGTACACGGCCGCAGTCTATATAATGTTATGTGCTGACATTCATCAGAATTGTTGGGATGAAACTCAGAGGTTGAGAAAACGTTGGCTGACATTCGTCCATCCAGAACAGAATTTCCCTGGAATTAACTGGAGTGGGTTCCGTGATTCCTTCTCTACTGCAATGTAAATTTATGGGCTGCTGGATTTGAGGTCACCAACAACAATGTGCATCTCCATGTTTGTGGTTCGTATCCACAGCTGGTGCAAGAGACATTTTCAAGAGCGCTCTTTGTTTGCAATGGAGCCTCATAGCCGGGTATTTTTGTTGTTAATGACTGGGCTCTTGTAGTTAAATTCGCGAAAGCAGCTAATTACACTCTCATGGACATTTTCTACACTCGCCCGGCTAATTATAATTTTTATTATGTTTACGAATGATGTAAATTCCCCCTTCCAGGTATAGTTATGAATTTCTTTAAAGCATTTTCTTACGCCACAACTTCGTGAAACTATGCACCTTTGCGAAATTTGTATAGGTCACAACAAAATTCCGAAGGATTATACAAAATTTAATTGGAACTGTGCACAAGGTGGCGCAAATAGTTATATGTAAGTCTAAAGTGTGAGTATTATTTCGGATTGAGTGCCTAGGATTTTTTTGTCATTATTACAGTTCCGTTGTGAGAAATCTCGTGACCTTTTTTCTTACTTTTTTAACCAGTCACTTTTAGGCAATACGACCTACACGGTTAGATAAGATAATATTTTACATAAATACAAGGAAAAAAATTGTTTTTATGTCAAACTCTGTATTGCATAACAGTTATTATCTCGCGGCCTTATTTATTCAAACCTTTGTCAAGTTCAACCAAATTTACCTATATTTCTGCTGTAGGCGTAAAAATGATCATGGAGCGTTAAAGAATAGTAGCTGCCATTCTTTAACCTGTGCTTGTACATTTGTATGAGCGCTTAAAATTTCTGAGTACCGGTTGCTTTGTTGTTACATTTTACAGCATTATCCTCGTAACCCAGATGTTACAATGTTGATGATGTTGATGATCAATGTTTCATTAATGTCTCGGACAGCTTCTGAGAAAGTACGTACGAATTTTCAAATTCTTTTGTATACATGCGTTCAAATGTTATTGCTGCTGGTATTGTTTGGCACCAAACACAATTTGATTTGAAAATTTATCAATCACACAATTTTTTATGAACGCCCCACATAAACTTTTGAGCGATGTCAATGTAGTATTTGGATTTGTGTAAAAATAATCTAAAATTTATTTTTCCGAAATCTTCACCTGCCCATGCCTTAGTCAATTGAAAGATTGAAATGAACATTTTCATGGAGAAAGTGCAGAGATTGCTGTAGCGTCAGACTGCTGCCTCGTGCAGTTTCGCGTTCAAACATGTTTTGCCAAAACCTGTCTTCACGCACGATGTGATGTTGTTGTTTCCGTTCTTGTTTTTACCGTTTGTGAATAAGACTATCGACTAGAGACGCACCTGATCCTTATGCTCTATTAAGAATCAAGAGCTCGGCATTCCACTATATGACATCCATGTATGCACGCAAAGTTTTACTGGCGAAGTACACGAAATCGCTTCCAAAAAGTCCAGTAATGAGCACGCAATCCCCGATGCAACTCGATTTTTTCGAGTACACGAAAGAATGCCTGAAATGGTTTTCGCAACGCCAAGCGGTGTATGGGCAGCGCAAACGAACAATACTCCTGAAACTGTAGTCTTCGACCCCAAACCAGAAGTTGTTGACGGCTCTTAAAGCGCATTGTTCTGTCCTCGAAGTGGATGAGTTCAGAACGACAAAGTTGTGCGGCAATTGCTCTCAGCCGGTTAGGCCGTCGAGGTCGATATCAGCTTTGCCCAAAATGTGATATCAGGTTGAACCGAGAGGTCAACGCCGCGTGAACATACTGAGAAATGGCCTTGCCAGAGTGGCTGGCAGGCGAATTTTTTTGGACCACTACACTTACGACACTTTGTCAAGGGATGGCTGCATAAATGCTTCCGCGGAAGCGAATTATACAGTCAAGACTTCTCTATCGGGAAGTTCAGGGTGGAGGGCGGCGAGATTTCGCCGTATATATGGGTAGATATATATATATGCATTTGTATGGGGTTTTTACATAAATCTCAAAGCCCTGGTCTGTAGTGTTTATGTCCTTCCTCAGAAACCATAAAAACCAAAACCACATAAATTACTCAATTATGTCTTCAGTACCTATTTTTTCCACTGCATGGAAATACTCCAGATCAAATTCATAGGAAACAGATTGAGTCTGCTCCATACTCTCAAAGTGTATGAAGGCTAACATATCCTTAACCTGAAGTTCTTATGCAGGAAAATATTTACTCAGTCATAGCATCCGAAAATGTGATGCAACCGCATTATTGTGTCATCGTGTCTCCATGGCCTACAGTAGAGCATGGGCTCAGTCACAACCGCAGGTGGAACTCGTACATCTACCCTGAGTACAGAAGGCTTTATATTTAGCCTTTCTGAGGGCCATACGGTTCAACCATGTATGACGGCATATGCTTCACTCTAACAATATGTGCAGTTACAACAAAAAACGCTCATGAGGTACCTATGGCATACCTGAGCGACAACGACACTAGCTAACTAACTGCTAAAATCGATTTCAAACAGGTTGGAATGCAAAGGCAAACGCCTTATTTTCGCGCCATACCTGCCGTATACCATCTGTTGTCTTCTTGCGTCTTTTCTCTCAACAGAGGCAAACGAAGGAAGCCTCGCAAAGCACCATTACCGACAAGTATATTTATGAGCTGGCCAAATTTAATTGACACTATACAGTAATCTCAGGTGATCACATAGTATAGAAGATCTCAATGGAACTAACTAAGCTCCAAACTTTCGGTCAAGGATATCTATGCGTATAAAAAGTTAATTACCAACACGTTGATATTCTGCTAATGAAATGCAAGGGTTCTCACTGATTAAATAGTACTTCTCCCAAATTAATAAATTTAGTGTTAAATTTACTTTAATATGCGCAAATTATGACCATCCATCCAAAGGAAAAGACAAAATTTAATTGCAAATCATCACATCTAACCCATACTATATTTACTTTATATTATTAAGTATCTCGTTTTCCTTCCTCTTTTTATCTTTTTTTTTAATGTCTCCAGGTTATCCCATTTGGTAGTAAAGATCCAGTAGTAGAGACACTACCGTTCATCAATCACACTGAATGTCATTGTGTTGATAGATTCCAGATCAAGAACACCGCACCATCAGAGAATGTTACGCAAAATATTAACAGCACCGTCGTAGATAGCAAGACATGCCACTGTGTCAGGAATTTCAACGTTTTCGAAGAAGACCTTTTGGACGAGGATGTTGAGGGCGACTACCGACGTACACACCCGCTCTGTCGATGTGACTGTCTTTTAGAGAATCAAACCTGTATCCGCCTGAAAAGAGGATTGGAAGGCTTTTCTGTAGAGGACCGAAGGCAAGTAATTTTTGTTTTTCTATTTCATTTCCACAATCTGGAACGTCTTTTATTACTTGGATTGCAAACTAAATTTTATTAAACATCAACATCGGACAATTAAGCACATTCAGCTCGATTAGTTCTCTTATGCGGAACATTATAGTCATTCGTTCACTTCCATTAAAACTTGCTTGAATGAGAACAAACAACACTAAAAGCGTCGATTTACTCGCAGCACCGTAGATACTTGTATATTTTGCAATAAAGGTGAGCGCACGTTTGGCGAGTTGAAAATTCATTACGGCATCAATAAAGCAATTGCCAGCGTACTATCGGGATAGCAAAGGTTTTCGGAATGCTCTGCAATAGGTCGATACCAACAAGTTTACTTTTCTGTAGAGAAAGTTTAATCGAAAATAACAGTTCAATTCCCTCTGTAGAGTACTCTACTCTACAGACCGCTTCTTTGCATATAGGGCGTCGTAATAACCAAAGTTTAATCTTTCAGAATTTCTGGGATAATATCCAGGAGAAATAATGATCCCACCCAATAGCAAGAGCTGCGTGAATATGATTCCTATTATTCGTGAGTTATTTGATTTGTTGGTTGTGTACTGTTCAAAGAAGTTTCCAGTATGGATGAAAATATTTCTCAAATAATCTGAGCTTTATCGATTATACTTCACTCTAACTTTGTAATTTGATAAGCTAAAAAAATGACAATAAAATTCATTTTATCTTTCAGATGCATTTCAGATAGCCGCTGTTCACCACCTAATTGCCAGTACGGGAATTACAACATTCGTTCAGGGCGATGCCCGAGATCACAAGGCAAAAGAATGGTGCCACAACATTCTTGGACATTTGCTTAAAGTAAAATTACAAACAAAAAAAATAAACAAAAAAATTGTTGTCCAACTTTGCAGGTGGAATCATACTAACCTTTTCTAAGCCTCGCCCAAGGGTTTCGAGAAATCTATGCACTAATTAGGTAGATATATATGCGGAGAGAAAATGATTACAAATCTCGCCAGACTTATATTTGACGTACTTACGAAGGTGCTGAATACTTAAGTATAGAGTTGCTTTAAAACTAGTCAAGCCAAGGAGAGTGTTTCGCAGTATTATCGGTTTTTATTAGAAAAATTGTCTCAGCTTTCTTGTGAAGAGGAAACAAGTATATAACGGTCAATGGACCATAACCATTTATCACACGTAGGGGCTTGTTCCTTTTTTAAGTTTTGTTTTTTAAGTAAATTTTAACTCTAGCAATAAGTTTATTTTAAGAATTTTGTATAAAAGAAAGTGAAATAAATTACTCACCATAAAAACAAGTATTTTGTTATATTAGTCGTTGTAAATCTGAAAAAAAAAATTAAACTTTAATTAATAACGAAAGATTTCGGATGATTTCTTATACTGGAGACAGAATTGTAACATACTGTTACTCACATATCTCACATATAAATTGGAAATAAAAGTTAAGAGAGTTAAGTAACTATGTACCTATCTATACAGAAGGGTTTTCGGTAAATAAGTAGGATATATTCTCCAATATATCCTGATCATACTTTTGCTCTAGACCAATCGCTCTGGTTACTTACTTAGCCAACAATTATTTGCCTTTCGTTAAATTTGAGTAACTGTAAGATATTTATCCATTGAGCACAACGGCAAAAAAGCTTAGAGAGCTAATATACTTAATTGACTGAAGTTACTCAGTGTGTTAATTATATACATATACATATATCTACTTACATCTAATACTATATCTACTTGTATATCGTAGACCCCACCACCACTCGCAGTCTACACTATTCTCCAAAAGTGTCAAATGGTTGATTCTAGAGAAAAAATTATGATTTTTACGAAGTTTGCCTGAGACGAGAGTTGCAATGGTGATGCCAAAAAATATCAGTAAAATATTCACATATCCTGACAACTCGGTTATTTTTATACCTTCAGACCCAACTTTTCTACGAATTTCCTTTCAAATAATCATTAAGTAAATATTCAATCTAATAAAATATCAATTTTTAACATCATACTCATGTACGTATGTATGTATGTACCTACCTACATTGTACATGTAGCCCTCCTCAGTGACACTTATTGGAAATACATATCTCTTCACGCAAAACTCCACAAATCGAGAGACAAAGAAAATTTTTTTCGCACAACAAAATAAGAAAGCGTCCGAAATTTTATCAAGCGTTCATAATTCTATCGCACATATATATGTATTTCAATTAGACAAAAAAAAACACTTCACACAAGAATTTAAATACAAAAATACAAACAACGCGATTAAATTAATTAAAGCACCGATAAGACGGAAGAGAGGCTTGTACCGCACAGAGCCAAAGAATAAACTATGAACGAAAACTGACAAAATGAAGTCGCTCTCAAAAGTCAAAAACCTACCGTTGTTTTTCTCTAAATCAGAAAAAAAACTTCAATATTTGATTGAACAAAGAAAATTTTCATTCCGCTCAGGACAAAAAAATAAATACGACACTTCGAACAATATTTCTATATAAATTCATCGATAATATTATTCCACTTTTTATTTATTTAAATCAATAAAAATTTCAAGTTAATTAACTTTCTCGAGGTACCCACTTACGCAGAAAGCGCAACAAGAATGTTTCACAGGGCAGGAGAAGACTGAACTGTGAACGGAACGAAAACTGACAAATGGATCCCGCTCAAAACAACACATTGAAATTGAACTGTTTCAATAAACCGTTAATTTGATTTCTTTTCCCTTTTTTTTATCAAATTATTCAAATTTCTGGACATTTTAAAAACGTAAATAATGACTTTAGACATTATTTTGTAAATTATTCGAAACAAATTTTCACGAAAAATCAGTTAAATCCGAAAAGAAGCTTTAATTTTCATAGAACAAAGAAAATTTTCATTCCGCCCAGGACAATAAAAGAAACACTTCCAACCAACACATATGTATGTATGTATGCACATATAAACGAAATCGACAATTTATTAATACCCCCCCCCCCTGCCCAAATGACAATTCCGCTTTTTTGCTCATTTTCACTTTTTTCCTTTTCTAGTAATTTTGCACAAATGCGGTATATGTATATGTGCATATGTATGAAGTTATACATACATATTTTCTGATTTTATCCGATCTCAAAGAAAAGCCTTGTTTGCATATTTTAGGTGCATCGAAGAAAATTAGGGGAAATAAATAAAGGCCGATTAAAATTTATTTTTCCACCTTAAAGCTACGGTTTTTCCGCCGGCGACGCAAACGTGCAACGCAAATGCGTTAGCGTTCAACGTCCTCCCGTGTGGTTTTCAAGGAAACAATATCGCGAGCCCCTAATGTAAAATTCACTTTTTTTGCAACGACGCTAATGCGTCGGCATCGTGTTGGATTACAGCGCACTTGCGTTGGAGCATTTGCATTAGCGTCCGCGCACTTGCGCGAGGCTTAAAGGATATTTATTACGGTTCTTGTTTTTTTTTTTTTTTGTAAAAATTTATAATTTGCATATGCAAACAATTTATTTATATTTACAAGGGTAATTAATTAATAAAATAAGAAAAAAAAGTTGTGATCTTGCTTCTCAGATGATGCTGATTCAAGTATAATTTATCTCAAAGATGTTCGTCTGCTTGAATACTGTAGCTCAGAATTTTTTTACAGTTTTTAATTCTAGATGGGATTTTTCGACCAAGTCTTTGCTTCCCTACATTTTTACACTAAGTACCTACGCAGTTTCTTTACTTGAGAAAGGTAAGTAAACTAAACAAAGCTACAAAGCTCAAATAATTCCCTTGATGATTTCAATTCGGGCTCCTTTCTGGATAGAATGCATGTCTAAAGACTTGAGCCGCATTCAACTAGCGTAGTTTTTTAAGAGACACCGGATTTTTTATAAGACAATACAAGTCTAAATCATTCCATGGAGATTCGATATCTGAACGAACCACATGCTAAATAGATTTGATTGCGATCTGCGGAGCAATTGAATAACCGCGACTAGAGCATACATAATGTTAATATTTGTATGCTGATATGTAGATCTTTTCAACGAGAAAATGGCAAACAAATATTTTATATCATTTTCTGGTATGACTATTGGTAAACCAATTAAGCTCTTTTCCTTCTAGCCTGACTGCATTCAATCCCAAACAAAAGAACTATTCACTTGATTTTTAGTGATGCGATTACAGATCTTAACTTAACTACCTTTCCTTGCCCACGAAAATCGCACATAGACATTTCTTAAGTGTGGGCGTATAGTAACAATATAACTTCTACGAGGTACCCAGACAAGACTAAAGAATTTTCCTGATTATTTATGAGCGTCAGTAATGCAAGAATAAATCGCAGCAATAAGCAGACAGGGAACGTTTAGAAAAGACATTTCAGTGGCAATTCTTTCGTACAAAAGATCGTAAAACGATTTTATTATTATTATTTCTTTTTAATAATTAATAATTGATATTAAATGAAGTGATAAAATAAGAAACAATACCCCAATCTAGCTTGCTGCCTATATGTATGGATGTAGATGGAATACATTCAAGAATACATAAATCAGTAGAAGCATTTGCAAACACATTTTGGAGCTAGTCGACTTTCAATTGAATGGAACCAATTACCAAAAGTCGGACGAGGCGGCTCTCATTGATCAATTGGCCCCGGCATTGATTTATTTCCTCGAAATTCTGTCGATAATTGAAGACGAAATTGCTATAAATTGAAAATTTTATTGGTCTGGACTTTATTGCATTCTACAATATCGATTCAAGCCCCATTAGAGGGCATTTCAAGGGATCCCTTCTGCTTTTTTTTTATACCCACTACTCCGCAAATTGGGTTGTTGCGGGATGATTGGTTTTATAATTACTAAAGTGTTTGGAGGAAAAATGTAGCTGGACAAGGGAGCAATACTAGCAGTAAATTCAGTGCCACTTATTTTAAAAAGATATGTCCATTGAATTATGCGCAGGCATATTTCTTCGATAACATTAATTTCTCGATTCAATTACACACCTATCAAATGGATCAAATGGAAATATGAAAGTCTCAACACCAAAACCTGTTCGGTTTTACTGTAGTGCATATAGGTAGAATATGGTAACTGGGAGAAGTACGAATGAATTTTTAAATGTATCATCCTCATCTGATGATAATTAGACTTAAATCACTGATATAGGTGCAGCTCTGTAATATATAATCAATGAAATTGTAAGAAGTTTATATGTAAGGGGAGTGGGCTATCACCACCGCTTCATTAAACCAAATAAAAATGCCCCACCGCAGCATCATTTGGCTCCGAATACGATTAAATGCAAATTTTATATGAGTTTCGCTGCCTCATGGATTTTACTTGTGCCAGACACTGCCAGCCTTTTTGTTTGCTGTTCTCGTTAAAATTTTCATGAATTAGCAATGTCGCGAAATCTCGTTGAAACAATTGCAGACCCGTTTATTTGGAGATGTGCATGTGAGCATAGATTGTAGGTATTTACAGAAATACGAAATACATTGGTATGTGACATTAAAATTCATAATTAAATAAAAAAATATGAATTACAGTAAGTGGGTAAAAATATAGATTTGACTTAAGCTTAATGTAAAAGTAGCGGTGAAAATTCGTCATCATCACATCCAAAAGAAACTCTTCGACGTTCCTTACACGTACAGCTCTTACGATGATCTTGCTCTTCTGAGTCGGCTTCTTCGAATTCACTATCTGGGGTGATTTCGCATTGAAAGTTCTTAGGACATTTCTGCAGGAATTGCGTGGACTAAGTTTTTTTAATAGGAACAGTAAAAGTACATACAAATGAACTTACTAAAACTACAGTTGCTTGACACTCTGGATCTGAGGTTTGGGTGAGGCAGTATTTCTGGGCTTGCACAAAAAGTATTCTCATTAGAATCAAAATTACTAACTAAAAATGTAATCTTTAGATACAGAAAAAAAGTGGTAATATAGTTTGGTTACTAGCCTCAATTACAAGAACTGCTCCGTTAATACTTAGCATTAAAATTAATAAAGATTGCAGTTCATTCGAGAATATGGAAAGGCAACCCGTTGTGTTTATTGCTGAAACGTTCAAGGTCGGAAGTTCCATCCAAGACTCTGATGTCTTGTGTGGGATATAGTTTTCGAGGCAACCTGCGTTCCTCTTACAACAACTATATGGTGTAAGTGAAATCATTTCCGAAGAACAAGGTCTATGAAATAAAAACTTTTAAAACTGATACATTTTTAAAACAACATCAGAAATACCTCCCTCCTGCACTTCCCTCTCTCGTCTCCTCAATCCAAGCCGTACTTTGCCAGTCCTTGTAGTCTTTTACTCCGCAACATTCTTCGTGATATTGTAGGTCATCCCAAGTAAGCCTCCATTCCGCATCCGAGTAGTAAACTTCTATACCTCTTAGTAAGGACATTTCTGCTGAATTTTCTATGGAATCTGAACTTCTGAACAGCATATATGACATAAGAAATCCATTTAATATAGCGATGAATATAAAAAAGTGCCAAAGGCTAAGCAAAGCTCCGATATTTTGCGCGCAGGGTTCCCGTGTACATTTTTTAATCAATGGTAGACCACATGAATAGTAAATAGCCAATTGCGCACCAAAAAGATCCATGAAAAAGAGTGCTACTTGAAACTCCTCCCGTTCTGAACGGCCGACATACTTTAGTAAAGATGACTTGTACACTTCCACCAATATTATAGAAGCCAATCCAATCGCGATTTGGAGAACAATAAGCGCCATGATAGTGATCGACAAACAATTCGTTCCTTGATTACCAAAACCTTTTGGCATTTAAACATTTCGGCATAAAATATTCTAAATTTGCTACAAAATATAACAGTTTCCGATAAAAACTCTTTAAAAGCTGTTGACAAACTTGCAAATTTTTTGACGTATCACGCAACTGTTGCTGCGAATTTAACGGGGGTTGACACGCGATCTTATCTAGGCGTGACTGAGATATACTAGTAACTAAACTAGTGGCTATAACAGTTCCAGATATATCCAGTTTAGTCATCATATCAGGCTGGTGTATACACGAAAAAATTAAAACCTTCGAAACAGAAATATTGCTAGCTGATTATTTTGAGTGAAACCCAAAAAATGTGTTACGTGATGTTATGCTACCGGATTCTCTTTAGGTATTCCTAACCGAATTCCAAAAATTATGTTTGTGAAGTTCGTTTGGGTGTTTTTTCAGTGGACAGTGAACATGTATACCTATACAGATGAATTTATTTTTCTCTCCCCATGTCCCACGATGGAGGATTGAAGTTATATTGGCTTATGTTTGGCACTGAAGGCCTACAGGATATATACAAGCAAAGTGATCTGGTGGTAAAAAAAATACGTTATGGTATGGAGACCCTGATTGAGTTAGGATGCACATAGATATAGTCTGCACATCGGGTAGTATTTTGACCTTAAATAATGTTGACTTATCTCAATTTGCAACTAATTTTTGACTACTTTGGCAATGAACACAATTTTACACATTTCATTTTCTATAACAATGCAAAATCGATCGGAATAACAATTAAATTCTAAAATTATAAAAAAAATGAGATTTTATTTTAAAGTTGGCACCATAAACGAATACTGTACTTGAAATTCACTGTCCTAATCATACATAAGAAATTAATTGACAACCAACGACTTCGTTGCTAGGCAATCCATTCCAAATGTTTTGTTTTTTACATCAAAATAAAGTCGATGGAGCTTCCTTGAATTCAAATCATTATCATTTCATTCCTGTATCAGCAAAGCAAGGGCTAACATCGGTGTCCAGACAAAATGGCTGATGAGGAAGGTAATATCGAGGAACATGTCAGCCTTTTGAGCAGCGTGACCACATCCGATGAGGAAGGTAATCTAAGAAAGGAAAATATTTGTTTGAGACTTTTTGCAATAAAGAAATTTTTCAAATTACTTACAGATAGGGTCAGTAGAGAGCAGATGCCGCAATCACCTGAGGTGCCGGTACCGACATACACCGAAGAAGAGTTGGACAAACTGGTCAACTTTGTCCAACGAATGACCATTTTGTTCAGTTTGGACCAAAGGGATTGGACCGAACGAACTTTGGGTGTAATTCGGAGCTGGTTCTTGCAAGTAAATGAACCCATTTTGACAGTGTTCTACGATGGAAATAATCTCAGCGCCTGCTTGACTTTTCCTCTTGCGCCCGTATACGACTTAATTTATTTTATTCGAGACCCAAATCAAATTTTCACTCTTAACGGTTTCCATGATGAAGTCACTTTTGGCAATGTACATGAAGACGTTGACGGATGTTTACTAGCCCTATTGGACAAAGTTTATGCACCAATATTCTTTACATATGAGGAGTGGACGGAAAATGTAACTTCACATTTATTAGACAACTTATATCAATTTTTATGTTTTTTGACTGGAGTACACTATAAACTGGCGGGTATGACTGTTTTGTATGTGCCTAATACAGTAAAAGCACTAGTCCCAGAGGAAGCAGCAAAAGACCGAGAGTTAATGAAAAGGTTAGAAGCTGTGGCTGTAAATTGGGGTAATCAGATTAGAACATGCTTGGGAGATAAACAGCAACTTGTACCATATGACTTGGTTTGCCCTCCTGATGAATATGACTTCTGGCTATATAGATGTAGGTGTAAAAGCTTTTCCCCATTGTGATAAATCCCTTATTTGATATTTTTTTCTTCCAGATGAAGTTCTACAGGGACTCTTTATTCAACTTAAAAGCGAAAATGTCGTGAATATTATTAAAGTTTTACGTAGAGCACAATCTGTATATATTCGTCAAATTGAAGAGCTTACAGAAGAATGCCAAAAGGAAATGCAAGAGGCCAAATCTAATATCCAGTATTTACAATTGCTAGTCCAGCCATGCAACGAATTGGATCAAACTGAGAACCCTGCTGGGGTTGCCGTACAATTACCCAAAATAATTCACATATTTAGATACATTTGGATGAACTCGTCGTTTTTTAACACGAAGGAGAGTATTACTGGGCTTTTCCGGGCACTGAGCAATCAAATTATAATGTTGTGCCGCAAACAAATTCAGATAGGAAATGTGCTCGACGGAAACCCCAGGTTTGGTATAAAAATGTGCGATATGTCCATAGATTGCTGTTTATCGTACAAAAACATATACGAAGAAATGTCGAAGAATCACTCTGATAGAAATCCTGAATTTGGCTGGGATCTGGATAATGCAATGATTTTTAACCATATGGACTCGTTTATTGAACGCTTACATGACCTGATAGACATCTGCGAGTCTATGATAGTTTTTGGAAGGATGGACGAAACTGAGAATATCAGAAAACCACAGTTCGGGGGACCTAGAGGTTTGGAATTCGAGCATACATGTGAATCAACTGAAAAACTTTTCCACGAGGGACTTAATAACATAAAGTCTAATTCGAAGGAAATTTTGTTGGACGTTCACAACAACCAATGGTAAGAAAGTAAATATATTTTGTATACTCTCCTTACTCTACTCTACTTAGGTATGATGATGTGGTTAAATATCGGCAACTGGTACAAGGAATCGAAGAAACTATTCAACGTCTCTTTGCCAATGTGTTTTTGAGCATATGCAACATAGAAGAAGGCATAGAAGCATTGGCTACAATGTATTACTTTTCATATCGTCGAAGCTTAAGGAACGTTTTTATTCGTAATACAGGAGATATGTGGAAAAGGTTGGTCGACGAAATAGAGGACGTCAATAAGAGAATTCTAGAAAGTACAAAACTGCGAACTGCTTGGTTGCCCAGATATTCATCAAATGCAATGAATATCAGAATCAATATGGACAGATTAAAATGGCTGAAAGATTGCTTACAAAACGCAGAGTGGCTGCCGAGAGTGCCTCAATCGGAAATTGCACTTGCCGAATACAGAAGTACGAGTGAAGATTTTGAGAAAAACTTTCAAAATACATTCGATAATTGGGTCGATTCAATGGGCCTCGACATCTTATCAAAACTAGATCGAAAATTAATATCACGCAGCAGAAAGCATGAAGGTCTCATCGAATGCAATATAGATCGCTGTCTGCTTGAGATATGTGAGGAGGCAAAATTGTTTGAAATGCTTGGATTCGCGATTCCCGTTAATATTCAGCAAATCTACTTGAAATATAGTTCTATAAAGCTCACATACGAAAATGTGATTACTGTTTGCTTAGACTACAATAAAATTGTCTCAGCCCTCAGTCCAGACGAGCGAAAATTATTTCGAGCACTTATTCAGTCTTGCGATAGAAAAATAAGCCCGGGAGTGTTCAAACTAACCTGGGGAGGAGAGCTAAGTGATGTATATATTGCTGATTGTGTCAAGCATACATCAGAGTTACAGGCATTCTTAGACATCTACAAGCGCGCTAATTTACATATAGCAAAAATTTGCGAAAAGATTTGCGATATGCCAATTTTAAAATTTTCCACTGCTTCTGTGGTGGAACTGAAGATTCTTATAGATCACATGAATTCATACAGACACGCAACAACTTACAAACTGCTGGGGCAATATAAAACAATCATAGAATTAATTATGGCTGTCTATAAGGGATTCGAACAGCAAATACAAAATGTGAGCCATTCAAATTTTATGAACGTTATGATTAGGAAGGACTATGTAACTTAAATCGAATGAAGTTTTCTTATAGCTCTGAATTTAATGTGAAATTTCTAATAACACGAGTGCTATTGGATGTCGATATAAGTTCCGAACCCCTAATTTTAAATTACGAATTTAGTTTCGTGTCCTATAATAGGGATGTCAGTTTATGTTGATATATATTTCGTTTTACAGATGACAAACGAATGGTTGATCTACATTCAGAGATTCGATCAGATGATTGACGTATCTCTAACGGTTAGTGCTAAAAATTCTCTTCAAGCAATGTACGAAACTCTGCATGGCGATGGAACTATGGGACCCTCTCCAATACTAATAGTCGAAGTCGACATCAAAGACAAGAAGGTGCGAGATGCTCTTTTCTCTTAGCAGTATTAATTTTACATTATTGGTTTCCCACAGATTGCTTTTGAACCAGAGTTAGAATCAGTCAGTGTTCTTCTAGGCACTGCTCTGTCATCAATAGTTGAAGCTGTTGAAGTATTTCCTAGACTGTTGGAAAGATTCAGATTACGTGCATTCAGTGACGCAGACTCAAGGCCGTTTTCTGTGATAATAGCAGACGATGAGGAATGCATTAAGATACAAGAGCTTATTAACGAAGAGATGAAACACAATGAAGGAGAACTCCTGTTATACCTTGACAATTGGATGCCTTATAAATCAGTTTGGGAACTAGATAAAGATCAGTTTCTCCGGGAGTATGAGGACACTGAAACGCCTGCTGCAATTTTCGATGCAAATATAGAGCGTTATACGGAACTTGCCAATCAAGTGTCTATGCAGGAGACAATCACCACTGTTTATTTCATTGTTGTGAATGCTAACAGACTCAAGAATACAATCCTTGATCACATTGAAGAATGGCAAAATAGGTTTATCACTTTATTAAGGAAGAAAACAAGCGATAAAATTACAGGTAAACCACTTGATATTGTACAGGGAGGTGTAGGGGGGTTTGTAGTCTTTTACACACATCGTGAACAGTCCTGCCGACTACTCTTGAATATTGGTAAAAAGTTCTCATATTCTCAAAGATATTCTCTTATTAATATCGGTTGACACATTTAGTTACTTACTCAAATCTAGTTTTATGCGTAGACCTTACATGATTCTCTTAAATAATTCTATTAACTTTTTTAAGATGTCTACAAGTACATGCAGACCAATACGGAATTGATTTTACAAGTGCCACGTACTATAGCTGCAATGAAAAAGGCGCTGAAAACGTTCGAGAGGCTGATGCATGAATCGACGATAAAGCAAAATGAATTTCCAGGAATATTTGACATGTTCAAGATTCTAGACAAGTACGAGGTTATAATTCCGGCAAGTATTCGTGAGATGAGAGACAACTTGGAGCAAGAATGGCAAATTTACCTAAAGAAGCTACTTGATGCTGACGATATGTTGGGCAACACAAAAGAAAATTTCAAATTGAACCTCTTAAACAAGGCTGAACAATTCAAATCTGAAACAAAGGGTTTATTGACTGAATTCTACAATGATGTCCCTACCACTTCCTCAACGTAAATTAATTCTTTCCTTTTATATCCTTTCCTTCCTCTTTATTTTTTCAATTGTCCAATCAAATCCTTTTTAGATCCTCGGAAGCTGCCCTCGATTATCTTGCTAGTATTCGAAAAAGAATGGAGCTACTGTTCAAGACTGAAGGTGATCTGGTGGCAGACTTGAATGTGTTCAACATTAATCAGCCAGATAATATGGACTTAAGGAAACTACTAAAGGAACTGCAAATTATGGAGGACATATGGCTTACAATTAGAGATTGGGAAACTTCTTGGATCAAATATAAACAAGGAAACTTTTGGAAAATCGCTATTGACGAGATGGAAGACACCGCTATCGGTCTTTACAGAAAATTGAATCGACTCTGCAAACAGTTTAAAGATATGAACTGGGAGATTTTGGAGACTACGAAAAAGCAAGTGGACGATTTCCGCAGAACTTTACCATTAATAACAGCTCTTAAGAATACTGCGATGCGTCCTAGACATTGGGATCGGGTTCGCAACGTAATGAACGTCGAATTTGATGAAAACTCTGAAGATTTCAAGTTGGAAGCGATTATAGCTATGGACTTTCAGGCTTATTCGGAAGATATTCAAGATATTTCTAATGCAGCAACGATGGAATTACAAATTGAGAATGGAATTAAGGCTATTCAAGAGATTTGGAAAACAATGTTTTTCGAAATGGCTCATTATAAGGATGGAGTGTATCGCATAAAAAATGTCGATGAATGTTTCCAAATGCTTGAGGAACATGCTGTTCAGATATCAACAATGAAAGCGACACGATTTGTTGAACCATTCGCCAGAGAAGTAGACTTTTGGGAGAAATCATTATCGTACATTATGGAGACATTGGAACAGGCTCTACTTGTTCAACGACAGTGGCTGTATTTAGAGAATATTTTCGCTGGTGATGATATTAAAATGCAACTTCCAGGGGAACATACTAAATTCACCGATATATCTAAGGAATGGAAAGTAATCACAAATAAAATGTATGCGGCAGGAACAGCTTTAAAAGCGAGCCATTTAAAACCCCCTCCATATTTGCTCAATAAACTTGTACAACTCGATTCCAGACTGGAGTTAATTCAGCGCGCCTTAGAAGTTTATCTAGAAAGTAAGCGACAAATATTTCCAAGATTTTACTTTATCTCAAATGATGATCTCTTGGAGATACTTGGTAATGCTAGAAGACCAGATCTTGTGCAGACACATTTAAAAAAACTATTCGACAATCTCAATAAATTACAACTGAAAAAGATAATTGGTAAAAAGATGCGGTGGGAAGCACAGGGAATGTTTTCTGAAGATGAAGAATATGTTGAATTTGTGCAATACGTTTTCTTAGATGGACCCTCTGAGAGATGGCTAAACGAGGTCCAAGAGGCAATGTTAGCCGTTTTAATGGAAAAACTTCGGTTAACACGCAGTGCACTTAAGAAAATGCTGTCCAATAGGGATAAATGGATTGCAATGTGGCCCGGACAGCTGTGTCTAACAAGTTCCCAGATACAATGGACAACAGATTGTACCCGCAGTCTTATTCACTGCAAAATAATAGATGCTAAGAAGCCCTTAAAGAAGCTTAAGAAAAAGCAGAATCAAGTGTTGGGGAAACTTTCTGAGATGAGCCGAAGGGATCTAAATAGGCAACTCAGATTGAAGGTGAACACTTTGATAACGGTCGAAATTCATGGAAGAGATGTCATCGACCGAATGTATAAAGCAAACTGCAAGGACGTTACACATTTTGAATGGTTTTCACAGCTCAGATTCTATTGGGATCGAGAAAAAGAGATTTGCGTTATAAAACAAACTAACACTGAACATTTCTACGGTTATGAGTACACAGGGAACTCTGGAAGATTGGTTATCACTCCACTAACTGATCGGTAAGTCAATAATAAGTTCTTCATTTATAATAAATACTTAAATTTCTAATCTGTTCATCTGATAGGTGCTATATTACTCTTACTACTGCTTTGCACCTACACAGAGGCGGAAGTCCGAAAGGACCTGCAGGAACCGGAAAAACTGAAACTGTCAAAGATTTGGGAAAGGCCCTCGGAATATGGGTCATTGTAACAAATTGCTCCGAAGGTCTTGATTACAAAAGCATTGGAAAAAATTTCTCAGGTCTAGCACAATCTGGATGCTGGGGTTGTTTTGATGAATTCAACCGAATCAACATTGAAGTACTTTCTGTTGTTGCGCAGCAAATTTTATCCATACTAACTGCTCTAGGTCTTAAATCAAAAAGATTTATGTTTGAGGGGGCGATGATTAACTTAAAGAGCACCGTTGGCTTGTTTATCACAATGAATCCAGGATATGCGGGACGAACAGAGCTTCCAGATAATTTGAAATCTATGTTCCGATCTATAGCAATGATCGTTCCTGACACAGCCATCATAGCAGAGAACATTTTGTTTAGCGATGGTTTTCAAAATACAAAAAGTTTGGCGAGAAAAGTCTTTACACTTTATGAGCTAGCCAAGCAGCAATTGTCTAAGCAACATCACTATGATTTTGGTTTACGCTCCATGGCTGCGCTTTTAAGGTATGCCGGCCTTAAAAGGCGTCAGCTGCAGGGTGTTAATGAAGAAGAAGTTGTATATTTGGCCATGAAAGACATGAACGTTGCTCGTTTAACATCAAATGATTTGCCCTTATTTAATGGCATAATGGCAGACATATTTCCAGGCGTAACCGTTCCCGTCATAGACTATAGCCACTTTAAGAAGTCCATCGAAGATGAATTAAAATCTACAAATAAACAGGTTATTTATAGCGCTGTTAACAAAGTTATTGAATTATACGAAACTAAGAATTCTCGGCATTCCGTCATGATTCTGGGTGATACTGGAACTGCTAAGTCGACAACATGGAAGACACTGCAAGGTGCTTATGGTAGAATGAAAGCTAAAAGGCAACCAGGTTGGGATACCGTATATGTATACCCTATTAATCCCAAAGCGCTAACACTAGCCGAACTTTATGGCGAGTACAATTTGTCAACAGGTGAATGGTTGGATGGAGTTCTTAGCTCAATTATGAGAACTATATGCTCGGATGATTCATCCAGCCTGAAATGGATGTTGTTTGATGGACCTGTAGATGCTGTCTGGATTGAGAATATGAACTCAGTTATGGACGACAATAAGGTGTTAACATTGGTAAATAGTGAAAGAATTACTATGCCCCGGCAAGTTTCGCTTTTGTTCGAAGTCGCCGATTTGGCTGTAGCCTCACCTGCAACGGTATCTCGTTGCGGTATGGTCTACAATGATTATAATGACTGGGGCTGGGAGCCATACGTTCAATCGTGGTTGAATACACAAAAGCCCAAGGAATACGTTGCTCATTTAAATGAACACTTTGATCGCTATTTGAACAAAATCTTGGAATTTAAGAGGCACAAGTGCAAAGAAACTGTCGTCACTCACGAACTTAATTTAGTCATGTCACTATGCCGTCTGCTCGAGTGCTTAGCTACTAAAGAGAATGGCATTAATCCTGCTAATGAAGAAGTACTAGAAGTGATGACAAAGCTATGGTTTTTATTTTGCTTAGTTTGGTCTGTATGCGCAACAGTCAACGAAGAAGGCAGACTCAGAATTGATGCATTCATTCGAGAGATGGAAGGAGTATTCCCCATAAAGGATACTGTCTACGATTATTACGTCGATCCAAAACAAAAGACCTTCATTCCATGGGAAGATAAATTATCTGATAATTGGAGATACGATAAGGAGTAAGTATTATAGCATTGAGATTAGTATAAAAATGTAGAAATCTTATTAATCTTGTTGCTCAGTGCTCCGTTTTATAAAATTGTTGTGCCCACTGTTGATACAATAAGATACGACTATTTGGTGACGAAGCTACTGGACGCAAAAAATCCTGTAATGCTTGTGGGAGACGTGGGAACGGGTAAGTCATCTACAGCTATTAGTGTTACGGAAGCGGCAGATAAGGAGAAGTACACACTTTTATCGATCAATATATCAGCTCAAGTAAGTCAACTTTCATTGGAAATACGGATCACATCTGTACGCTTACTGGTTTTAAATATTTCCTTCTAGACTACAGCTGGAGGTTTGCAGGAAGCCATTGAGAATAGAACAGAGAAGCGAACAAAAGAATATTACGTTCCAATTGGTGGAAAAACTATGATGTGCTTCATGGACGATTTCAATATGCCAGCCAAGGACACGTACGGATCGCAGCCGCCACTAGAATTAATTAGACAGTGGATTGACTACAAGTTCTGGTACAACAGGAAGAACCAACAACGCATTTATGTAACGCAGACACTTTTGTTGGTTGCTATGGGTCCTCCAGGTGGAGGCCGGCAAGTCTTATCGCCTCGCACGATGAGCAGATTCTCTGTGATAAATATGACTTTTCCGAGTGATGCTACAATAACGAGGATATTTGGAACAATGCTAAGACAAAAAATGTCGGATTTCTCCACTGAAGTTAAGCAATTGTGGAAGCAGATAACTGCTGCTACAATAGAATTGTATCAAGATGTCAGCAAAAAGATGCTACCAACTCCAGCTAAAACTCATTATCTTTTTAATTTGAGGGACATATCTCGGATCTTTCAGGGCTTGTTACGTAGTCATAAAGAATACCACGTATCACGAGCATTAGTACTTCGGTTGTGGATTCATGAATGCTTTAGAGTTTTTAGTGATCGCCTTATAGATCAGTTTGATGCTGAGTGGTTCCGTGGTCAAATTAATGACATTCTTGGCCAATTCTTCGAGTCAACATTCAGTAGTCTATGTCCAACTAAAGATCCTCCTCTTTTCGGTGATTTTATTAGTTCTCAAGGATATTACGAAGATCTAGTTAATATGGACGATCTCAGAAAGTATATGATTCTCCAGTTGGATGATTATAACAATTCACCTGGAGTAGCGTATACAGAGGCTGTATTTTTCAAAGAAGCTATCGAACACGTAACTCGGCTTGTTCGAGTTATATCTCAGCCACGCGGGCACATGCTCAATATAGGAATAGGTGGCTCTGGACGACAATTACTTACTCGCCTTGCAGCTTATATATGTGAATTGCACATTTTCAAAATTGAAGTGACTAAGAAATATAAGACTCCTGAATTTCGAGAGGATTTGAAAGTTCTCTATAAGCAAGCTGGAGTCAAAAATCGACCAACTTGCTTCATATTTACTGGAGAGCAAGCAGCAGAAGAAACCTTCCTCGAGATATTGAATAATTTACTGAGCACGGGTGAAATAAACCTATTTAAATCGGATGAATTCGAAGAAGTAAAATCCGAGCTGGAGCCATTGGCTAAAAAAAATGGTATAATTCTCACGACGGAGGCCATGTATAATTTCTTTATGCACACAGTACGGGAAAATTTACACGTGGTGTTATGCTTTAGTCCCATTGGGGAAGCATTTAGGCGAAATATTCGGCAATATCCAGCTTTTATTAATTGTACAACCATAAATTGGTTTCGAATGTGGCCCCAAGAGGCTCTACTTGAGGTTGCTATGAAATTTCTCGCCACTAGCAAACTAGACGTTCGTCTGCCAGGAAAAGAGGATGAAAAACATAGAGATAGCTTGGTTAAGTCAAGCGAGAATAGGTTGCAAGAGTCTGTCGCTTATGTTTTCTCCATCATACATACGTCTGTTATGGAGACGTCAGCCACAATGCTGATGGAAATGAAACGCCATAACTATGTAACTCCGATTAACTATCTGGAACTAGTTGCTGGATATAAAGAGTAAGTCTCCCTAAATCGTCTCAAAGACTAGAATTAAATTTTTTTTTTTATTATTATTGAATTTTGTAGAATGCTAGCACGAAAACGGGAAGAAGTGCTGGCGAACTCTAATAAATTACGCAATGGTCTGTCGAAAATTCAAGAGACTCAAGACAAAGTTGCCGGAATGTCTCACGAACTCAAAGTAAGTCAAGAGAAGGTGAAAGAACTACAACTTGAATGTGATGTATTTCTGGTTGAGATTCAAGCTCAAACCAAGGAAACGGACGAACAAAAAATTTCCGTTGAGGCAAAAAGTAAAGTTATTGCCAGGGAGGAAGCCGAATGTAAGGTGATGGCAAACACGGCTCAAACTGAGCTTGATGCCGTTATGCCAGCATTAGATGCTGCCGTAAAAGCGTTGGACGCTCTAAGTAAGAAAGACATTTCTGAAGTAAAGTCATATGGACGGCCACCGGTAAAGGTCGAAAGGGTTATGGAAGCAGTTATGATACTGCTTGGGAGAGAGCCGAATTGGGCTGAGTCAAAAAGAGTTTTGGGAGAGCAAAATTTTCTGAATGACTTACGTAACTTCGACAAGGACCATGTTTCTGACAAAACTCTGAAAAAAATCGCTACTTACACTGGCGACCCTGAACTAGAACCAGATAAGGTTGGAATTGTTTCGCTTGCATGCAAGTCTCTTATGTTGTGGATTAAAGCTATAGAGAATTATGCCAAAGTTTGGAGGTATGTACATATATGACTTCTGCATTATTTTTTTGTTTTTCTGTTTTTACAACCTCTAAAGAAATCAAAAATTTTTAGGATTGTGGCACCGAAAAAGGCCAGGCTTGACGACGCTTTGTCCTCCTTACGTTTAAAGCAAACTATGTTGGAAGAAGCTCAACGGAAATTGTCAGAATTGCAAGCAAAGTTAGATATTTTAAAAGCAGAGTTTGACCAAAAAACTAAGGAGCAAAATGAGCTTCAGGCTAAAGCCAATAAGCTAAGGTAAAGAGATCTCTTTTTAATCTTAATCATTACAAAATTGCATGTATCGACAGAATTCAACTTGAACGAGCAATTATTTTAGTTGAGAGTCTTGGTGGGGAACAGCAAAGATGGCGTGAAACAGTGGAGCAACTAGACATTCACTTTGGAAATCTTCCTGGAGATTGCTTGATTGCTACGGCCTTTATATCTTACCTGGGACCATTCGACACAAAATATCGAGAGCAACTCGTGGAACTTTGGCAAGACTTAATAAAAGAAAAAGAAATCCCTTGTACAGAAGATTTGCACCTGATCAGTTTCCTTTGCGACGCAGTAACTATACGTGAATGGAGAATTCAAGGTTTGCCATCGGACGACTTTAGTACAGAGAACGGGGTTATAGTTACGACTGGTCGTCGTTGGCCTCTAGTAATTGACCCTCAAGGTCAAGCACACTCTTGGATCAGACACTTAGAGATGAAGAGGGCTTTAAGGATTATTGACTTTGGTCAGCCTGACTATTTGAGAACTATGGAAAGAGCCTTACTCTCTGGAGATCCAGTTCTACTGCAAAATGTAGCAGAGTCGTTGGATCCGGCTATTAATCCAATTCTTGGAAAAACTTTTGTATATCAGGCTGGACAAAAGCTTATAAAATTCAATGACAAGTTTATATCTTATAATGATTCATTTCGATTTTACATCACCACTAAATTGAGCAATCCCCATTATCCGCCGGAAATATCATCAAAAGCGACACTTGTGAATTTTGCAGTAAAAGAGAGCGGTTTGGAAGCTCAGTTATTGGGAATAATCGTACGCAAAGAAAAACCTGCTCTAGAGGAGCAAAAAAATAACCTGGTATTGACAATAGCCAAAAATCGAAGGATATTGATTGATTTGGATAATGAAATATTGCGGCTACTTAACGAAACCAGAGGATCTCTTCTGGAAGATGATGAGCTTTTCTCAACACTTCAAATGTCTCGAAAAGCTTCGGTCGCAGTAAAGGAATCATTAAGCACTGCAGAAGTAACTGAGATAGAAATTGATATAGCTCGTCAAGCTTATCAGCCTAGTGCTGAACGGGCGTCGATATTATTCTTCGTCCTTATGGATATGTCTAAGATCGATCCAATGTATCAGTTCTCTTTGAGTGCATACATTTTGCTCTTTATTCAATCCATAGAACGGAGTGTGAAACATAATAATCTTCCGGATAGAATCAATAATATTAACGAATACCATACATATGCAGTATACAAAAATACATGCCGAGGTCTCTTTGAGCGGCATAAGCTCCTATTTTCTACGCACATGTGTTCTAAGATATTAGAGGCGACCGGAAAACTAAATATGGTCGAATATGACTTCTTGCTAAAAGGCGGAATTGTACTAGACAGACTAGGGCAGGTAACCAATCCATGGCCAGGTGAATATATTTTCGACTGATTTTTATGTACCTTTTTATTATTTTTATCTGGTTTACAGCTTGGATTAGTGATGCCGTATGGGATAATATTACCGAATTGGATAAGGTTCCTGGATTTCACGGAATTGTTGATTCTTTTGAACAACACCCACGTCTTTGGCAAGGTATAATAATCCTTATATTCTCTTGAATTCACTTGAGCATTGTAAAAATTTAGAATGGTATGCAACTACAATGCCAGAGACGATGCCCTTGGTTGGAGAATGGAAAGAAATTTTGAATGACTTTCAAAAAATACTTGTAGTTCGGTGTCTGCGCGCTGATCGAATGTCTTTCTGTATGTCAGCGTTCATCATAAATTTTCTAGGCCCAAGGTTTGTAGAGCCGCCAGTCTTAGATCTCAAAAACGTTTTAGATGAATCTTTGGCGCAGACTCCATTGATATTTGTACTTACACCGGGCGTGGACCCCACCTCTTCGCTCCTTACACTAGCTGAACAATCAAGAATGGGCAATAAGCTGCACTCACTGAGTTTGGGTCAAGGACAAGCACCAATCGCTACGAAAATGTTAATGGTAGGTGCCAAGGAGGGGCATTGGGTATTTTTAGCGAACTGCCACCTTTCTTTGAGTTGGATGCCGAAACTGGATAAAATTATAGAAACCATTCAAACTGGAAAAATCCATAAGAAATTCAGACTATGGTTAAGTTCCAGTCCACATCCAGAATTTCCGATCTCAATATTGCAATCGTCGATCAAAATGACAACTGAGCCACCAAGAGGAATCAAAGCCAACATGAAAAGATTGTACAACTCTATTACTGAAGAAAGCTTTTTAGAATGCACAGATTGCGCCAAATACAAAAAGTTGCTGTTCGCATTATGTTTCTTCCATACAGTCTTACTCGAAAGAAAGAAATTTCAACAATTGGGGTGGAATATAGTTTACAGTTTCAACGACTCAGATTTTGAAGTGTCTGATATTTTGCTGAAACTTTACCTTAGTGAATACGAAGAGACACCTTGGGGTGCACTGAAATACCTAATAGCCGGTGTAAATTATGGGGGTCATGTGACTGATGACTGGGACAGGAGATTGCTTACTACTTACATAAATCAGTTTTTTTGTGACACAGCACTCAATTCCCAACATTACAGGTATTATGTCTTCTAACCTTTATAAATTTCTTCCTTATCCTTATCCTATCACTAATTCAGGCTATCCTCTTTAACTACCTATTTTATACCTCGAGATGGCACTCTTCAGTCCTATACCGATTACATTCAGCTTCTTCCCAATTTTGACAAGCCCGAAGCATTTGGTCAACATCCAAACGCTGATATTGCTTCGCTTATAACAGAAAGTCGTTATATGTTCGAAACATTGGTGTCCATGCAGGTCCAAACTTTATCTGGCACTGGAGAAACAAAAGAGGAGAAAGTACTGCAACTTGCTGCAGATATCGAGACAAAAGTGCCCGAAGAGATAAGCTACGAGCAAACTTCTAAACTCATTGGACCAGTTAAAAGTCCACTGGATGTAGTCTTGCTACAGGAAATCGAGAGATATAATAAACTTCTCAGCCGAATTCGCAATGGACTTCGTGACTTACAAAGAGGAATTAAGGGTTTAGTTGTGATGGGCGTTGAGCTTGAGGAGGTATTTCATGCTGTTTTCGAAGGAAGAGTACCATCGGCATGGCTGAATAGTAAGCTCATTGATATGAATTAATTTGATGCTTATTATAAATTCATATTTTCAGCATATCCTTCTTTGAAACCTTTGGGCTCTTGGGCACGGGATCTTGTGCTACGCATAGAACATTTTGCTTTCTGGGCAAAAACTCTGCGACCTCCTACACTGTTTTGGTTATCTGCTTACACTTTTCCAACTGGATTTCTTACAGCAGTGTTGCAGACAGCTGCCAGGTCGACAAAAACTCCAATCGATGAGCTTACTTGGGATTTCCATGTTTTCGTCGAGGACGATGCAGTTGTTGCCAGAATGATAAAAGAAGGCGGTGTTTTTATTCGTGGTTTCTATCTAGAGGGGGCTGGCTGGAATCGTCGAGGTCAGTGCCTACAGGAGCCGCATCCAATGGAGCTGGTGAGTTCCATGCCAATCATACATTTCAAGCCAGTTGAAAATTTGAAGAAGAGGACAAAAGGTTTATATCAATGTCCATGTTATTATTTCCCCGAACGAGCTGGGTCTTTTGTTATTGCTGTTGATTTAAGGGTTGGAAATGAAAACTCGGACTTTTGGATAAAGCGTGGAACTGCATTGTTATTAAGTTTGTCTACGTAAAAAGGATGCAGGATTGATTGATACTCCTTAATTATGTTAATTGTTTTTTTTTAATAAATTTGAAAGACTATCTTGTGACTTGTTTCATTCTGTTTCATTCTACACAAATTTTCATTACTAAATGTAAGACAAAAAAGCCGCAGTAGGCCATAGTGAGTACCAGAAAAAACAAAGTACGACGCTAGCTTAGGATGTCAAAACCATTACGCATCAAAATAATATTTTAATCAAAAAGGAATTTTAAATAGGATAATGCTTTTTTGAATTTACGTACCTTGAATATTCCAATAAAATAATTAAGCAAATCACTTTTCCTCCATGGACATGCGAAAAATCCCAGCTTTTAAACATTCTGATCAGATCGTTTTCCGCGCTCCATAAATGAAAGCCTGTAAAAAGAAAAAAAAAAGTTAGTTAATGAGAACAATTTCCTCAGTTACTTTTAAAATATTGCTTCAAACGTACGTCTACTCTAGGATAAACTGCCACAAAACACTAAAGTAAAACATATTTGTTGCATAAAAAAATGTTTATTTGTCGAAAGTTTACAAAATACCTATAAAAACAAGAGTACAGTTCCTTTCTCTAGATAATGTACATGCAGTTCAAAAAGTTAGAAAAGGTTTTTTTCTTTTCCTAGTTTGTTAATACATATAAGGCAATTGTCTTGTACTTTTGTCATAGTTTGTTTTAAGTTTAATAATTACTGCTTTAGAATATTTGTTATAAATATAAAAAAAAATCATCATTTTGTATGATATAAGCAAGGCGTAGGTGCAATCTGCGTCAAGTTCAATTTTAAGTAGATTACATGGTTAAAAGAATTACTGACATTGTCGTTGCAAAATTTTATAAACGTATATAAAGTTTTTATACTTCTATGTAAAAATAAGAAAGAGAACTAGCTTCTAGAATTGGCTCTCTTTTCGTGTGGTGGTTCTTGTCGTTGTGTCTTCTGTTTCGCCATTAGCTTGTCCGTGGGAAATGCTTGTTATTACTGACTTGATAACTACTGAACTTGTGTTTGTCTCTGTAGTTTTGCTGTAATAATATAAAATTTTATTAAAAACGTTTAGAATAAAAATATTATTATACCCAGTAGGGCTCAAATCCTTCAAGTTGGGCATGTTGAAGTCTGTGATGTCTTTCATATTGACCAGGGTGGTGGTATTGTTCGTTTGTGAGCTTAAAACAGAAAGGCGTCCTACATAGGAAAAACGTTAATAAATGAATGCTTGATTGGTAAAATAACAAAATTTAACATTTTACTTAAGCTAATCTACTATTAAATTAACACATTGTTAAGTGCAGTTATGTTGCAATCATACCTCGGGAAATAGTTACGGCACTTTCACATCGAAACCGATAAGTTCTACACCGAAAATTCGCTGGTGCTTTCACATCAAAAACCAAAAACTTTTTTCCGGTTAAATAGAAGTAACAATTAATTATCATAAAAGTTGTATGAGAGCTCATACGAGAAAGCGTATTTTAATTTTACTTCGAAATTCCTATCCATAATATAATATAATAATATAATAACATAAAATTATATATTTTTCATTTTCAATGTAAATACAAAAGTGAGGTTTAGTACGACCGAAAAAATTTTTCGTCCCGAAACATTCCACCATTGAATAAATAACATATTTATTCAATGCATTCCACATGTGGAAACCGAAAAGAAATTGACAGATGCAACCGAAATTTCGTTTTTCGGCCAAAAAAGTTGTTTTTCTTAAAAATCTGAGATAAATACTATTTTATCCTATTTCCCAAGATATTATTAATCATTGGAGCAAAAATCTTGTTTTAAAGTGGAATAAATTCAATTTTTGGGTTTTGATGAGAAAGTGCCTTTAGGGAGATTCGCGCTCAGGAGATTGTACTATGATCAGCAATCTATTGTTGCGGTTTACGATGTTGTGTGAAGCAATAAAATAATTAAAATTAAATTACTTACCGACTGTTTCCTCAGTGGTTGTTGAGCACAGAGTCGTTGTAGTGCTGTTCAAGTGGTCTCGGACAGAGTCGACTGTGATGTCACCCGTTGAGCTACTTATAGTTTCGTTTGCTCTATTCGGTGAAATGTCTAAGCCATTTGTAAGATTTTCATTAGCATTGGTTGCTGCATCCACATTCACCTCCAACGTATTGCCTATATCCTTCAAGACATTTATATTTTCGTTTGAAATCGCCTCAACCGTGTCTTGTTCATTAACACTTCCTGTTTCTGTTTCTTTCTCCAACAGAGGTTCCAAATCAATAGCTCCGGTAGAAGTAACAACTCTAGCCGTTGATAATGAAATGCGTTGTAGCTCAGATGAAGACATCATATAAATTGCCTCACCATAGTTTGTGAAACAAAGTGAAGAAATACCACTGTAATAAAAGAACAATAAAAGCATCACTTTTACAAAAATCTCCATAATTTCATACTTAATGTCTTCTCGTCTCACAGCTGCAGCATTCAATTGTCTCTTCAATTCAGGAATGGAGAGAACTAAGACATCCCCAAGATTTGTTAAACAAAGCAATCCAGTTTCGTTATGAATTTGTCCTTCGGAAATAGGATCGTTTCCGCTTGTGTTTGCTGTATCGCTGACCACTGTCTCAACACTTTTACCTTTCATAGGACTTGTTCCACTGTGATAATGCAGCTCTGGCGTTACGCGGCAAGAGAACATGGCAAAAGCCAATCTTCGCACACGTGCACCCTCATGTGCTGTCAGCTTATACTTTGTAACTGGCTTAAGTTGTGGCAAAGAAAACACTTTGAATTGCTCTTCTGATGCAATTAGAACACGATGAGGTGCTGATCCAGGTCCGTTTAAATCTAGAGGCACACCAGTGTGATCAAATATTGATATACCCACAACTGGAGCACGGTGTTTTAGCTGAATTTCTTTTGCCAATTGAGCAGTGATCATCTTTTTCGCTTCGTTCGGGTCATTTTGTTCTTGATTAACAGGAATGTGCAGAAGAAAAACTGACACGCAACTAGAGTTCGTTGCTGACCACAAAGTAGGTGCTGTAGTATGAACTGGAAGAATCAAAAATTTTACGGTAAAATCCAAATGTATATTTAGAGCGATCCGAACTTACTGTTGGTTATATGTGTCCTTGCAAATAGTAAACATCTAACCATGGATCCCATGCCGTCATCAGCAGGACGAGCTTCGACTTGCCTCTCGATTGGACGTGTTTCCAACTACACGAATATCGAATTTTAGCCCTCACAATTTTAAATTTAACTAGCAAATTTACCGTGTTAGCCTGTGTAGCATTGGATGGATTATTCCTTGTGGATCTTCCTTTGCGTAGACGTCTGAATGATTCCCTTAGAGTTTTTTTGAACGATTTTCGTCGTGACAATTGCTCTCCGGCGCCGGTAAGGTCTTTTGAGAAAAATATAAATCAATGACCATTTCAAATTCACATTTCAAGCAAATAGACCTACCATTAGGATTCAAGGTGCATCGATGGAAAACAGGGTGTTGGTTTTCATAGTCATACAATACTAAACCATGTGCAGTTCCTGCTGATATCAATTTCCATGTGGTCTGCAAAGCTAAGCAAGTAATTGCTGCTGGTGGAAGAACTTGTAAGATTCCAGTAACATGCACACTCGCCTCTTCGTTAAAATTCGTTTCCCCTTCAACCAATTGTGGGCGAACTTTCAATTGATCGTGGCCTTTCCAAACAAAACCATCGCGATCACTAACTAAATTCATAGTAGTTACTCGAAATGGTCCTTTCTTCTCTGATGGATCAAAGCTAGCATTGACTACATGACCAGCCGTGCCGGCAACTACTAAACGACCAGTTTTTGGACACAAAGCAATTTTCTTAACCGCTAAACGAGGGTCATCTGAGTAGGGATCAAATATACCAGCCTTGCGAAAAGGAGGTTCCGAGTCATCAAGAGCTTCTGAGCTCTCCACAGGATGATCATCTAACTCACCATGTCTAGAATGAAGTATTTTTATCCGTTGATGAAATCTAAAGAAAAAACAATTTTACCCAAACAATCCGGATGTTTTAAAATTAAAGATTGGCTTCAGTATTATTCCAGTGCATTCCCAAAACTTAACCGATCCATCTTCGTGACCAGTAAGCAAAATTTCATGTTCTTTTGGCTCATTAATTTCAGAACCGTCCGTCAAGTAACCACCTGTTACAGGCCAATCAATTTCACTAAATTCGGCTTCTTGCTCCAGGCCAGCTCGCAAAATTTTTTCATACACTTCGTGAGTTACTTGAGATGCCAAGTGATTGCATGTAATAGCTGAGGCATGAATTGAATGCAAATAAGGCGCCTTCAGTATTCGTAATGTAGAATCTGTTAGATCGTAAGCACAGAGCTCTTCTTCGAGAAGGACCACCAGTACCTCAACCTGTTTTGAATTGGGTTCTTTAAATGTCACGAAGAAATCGATTACTTTAGAAGTAAAGTCAAAGCAAGTTTTTGTCCCATCAGTGCAATGAACGGATACACAGTTGTGATCACCATATGCTGAACGAGGCATACCCCCAGAGAAGATCACAATATCTTTTAAGCTATGATAGAATAATGCTTTATTAGATACGTTTTAAAAAGTATATTTTATACTTACCCCCTCTTTCCGTTCACAAGACCATTAATACTTTTACATGGATCTGGACCGTAAGGCACATAATTTTGATCCTTTGGTGGATCTGCTTTATCAATATTCCAAGTCGCATATGAGCCATCAGCATGGTACCAAGTGAACTGCAAACCATCCGGACTAACGAATAGACCAACGCTCTGTCCATGTCCAGGAGCAATATACGCTCTCACTACCGAGCTGGTCTCTAAATCCCAAAGAACACAAAGTCCTCTGTTGTAGGCAATTAACAAATGGTTCCAGGCGTTTGGCAATTGTTTAACTGATTCTATTGCTCCTGGGTTGAGCTTGTAGGAAGAAGGGACTTGTTCAAGTACAACATCATGGTATATGACGGGTTCCTTAACCGTAAAAGTTTTTAAATCGAATTGGTATACATTACCACCTTCGGTTCCAATCCATACGATATCTTTAGAAAGGGAACAGCAAAGCGACGACACTTTTTTCAATTTTCCGTCGAACGGTAGTGATTTAATGGGAACTAAAACGGAGCCCGCAGGCTCCCATAGCACAAGCTGATTGCCTGTTGTCAAAGAAAGAATTCGACCACTACCTACAACCCATTCTAGTAACTGAACAGAGCTGTCTGATGCGGTTACTGTCGATGAAGCATGCTGACCATAGAACTCAACACCAGGGCGTCCAAAAACCTTAAAATTAAGAAAACATGTCAACATTATCAAAAACTCTTCTTTTTTGTTAAAATTATACCTTAATTGCACCTGATTGAGTCCCAATTGCCAGCAAGCTCATCTGAGGATCATATGCCATGGCACATGGTTTATGTGGGAATCCATGCTGAACGGTCTGAAAGAAGAAACATTTCAACCAAGTGCCTAGTAGTAAGGTATTTTATTTTTTCAACGTAAACTGATTTGGTATGCAGATATTGTTGTTAGCGTTATGATCTCATAAATAAATGTACTGAAATCTGAGCCAGCGTTTTGCTTTGAATCTAAAGCCGTTACAAAATTATAAAGCGTTAAAACCATAATTATTAAGGATGGTCACAAATTTGATTTTTTACGTTTCCATTTTGTAGGTGAACATAATTTTTTCTGAATACTGGAATCTCGAAGAGTGCGCTGCGCTTTATCGAAAACCAAGATCTAATGAATGATATCTCTTATAAACTAATGTCGTTTTTAAAAGCAATCTCATTATTCTATTCTAATAAAACAGTTGAAAAAACATGCAAAAAAATACAGTCGTTTACTTTTACGAATTTCAAATATCTACAGCGGGATCAACTAGAGATTCCACATGTGGTGAACAGCTGGTGCTTATTAGATAGCGTCAGCTATAAGCTAATCAGCAAAATTTCCCACGGTTGATTATGCCAATATTCTTAAAAGAATTGCGCTTACCTGGCATAAAATCACAAACAGTAGAAAATGGTTGATTTCGCTAAGGTCGCAAACGTCGTCATTATAATATAGCAACTGAGAAAGACGTATCAAGGGGCGGGCAAAGCAGCACTGCAATAATATTTTACAATGTTTTTTTTTCATGATTAAGAATTCTGCCTACCTACTCGTCCAAGTAAGGTGTCTGAGGGTAGATGATCCATGGTGCTCTTACCTAATCTAGAATATACATTGTTTGTCGAAGATTAATCACTTTCCTAAGTCAATAATGATTTAAGTTGTGCCCAAGACATCAAACCTTCTTAATAGATAGATAGGTCACATATTTTCTCGTAGAACATGTAGAAGAATACTGAAATGTTTTCTTATCTAGCACTTTAGTCAGTAAATTTCGTATCTTCTATTCAAATCTTCTCGCATTTCCAGACGAGTTCTAATTATAATTATCGTATTGCAAGGGCTCACAGAACTATTTCACTCACTCACAGAATATATTTCAAAAAGTTTTTAATATCAAAAGACATGGGTGCAATCTATGTCAAGTGAACAAATCCTATAAATTAATATCATACTTTGTATCCAAGAAAACCCTATTGAAGAAGTCCCAAAGAGGCTGGCTGTCATTAAGGAACCACTAGTCTCACAATCTCAATTGCGCGCTGAATTAACAAATCTTGGTTTTGTAGCTTAGACGCATTCACGCAAATTATATTCATTCTGTTTATGTAATCATTGTATGAAGCTACAAGGTTAGATACAAATTAATTACGGAATTTAATTAGAATATTTGCTCATAGAGGAATAAAATCATCTCCGTATGTTCCAAAGAAGAATGAAGATGGAAAATTGATTTGGAGACAGTAATTTAAATAGGGAAATTTGACTTAAATACTATTTAAACTTTCATATAGTTACATGTATATGGTAATAAAAACAACAAATGTTGCCCGGCAAGATTGGAAATTTAATATTTCTACTTTTTTATGTCCCTACCAATTGGGCCAGCATCGCCTTTTATTCAATTTTCATCATATGGGACTCGTCTGGCATAGAGAAGTTCTCAAACGGCAACAGTTATACATATAAAGATGTAATAGGCGGACATCTGAAAGCAGCAGATGTCATCTTTCAGAACGAAGAAGATTAAGAGATCATGCTCGTCTTATATTTTACTATCGTTTTTACCGTGTACAGTAAGTAGTATTGCCGAACTGTGCTTACTGGCATTATGATTCCTTAGCTTTTATATTTTAAACTTTGCCGGTTTCGTAGTCGAATTAAATCCTTCGGCATCTCTCCAAAGAAAGAATTCTACTTAGCATCCAATTTTTCAGAGAATATAAGACAGTTAGATAACATGTATGCATGTACATAATATGCACATATGTAGCTTAACATTGAATTCAAAAATCTAAACGCAACCTAAACGGAATTGACTTTGTTGCAGTAATATGTTCGCTTTCCTCCTACAGGGCCAGATGGAGAAATTTATCGTATATTGCAGCATCCTAATAGCTTATTTGTCAATAATCTGTCATCAGTAGAATATCTCAACTATAATTGGTGGTTGCCGCTACGGCTCGAACCAACACTAATAGAAGAAGAATAACACCATTACTCCAACAACGGCAAATAGGCCTAGTTTCCTTTTATTACTTATCACTGCATTCGCAGTCGCAATTCTGTTTATGACTCCTAAATGTTTTTCAAGTTTTTCATGTTTCTCTCCCGTAACGGGAAGAAAGGAAAAATGTATATGCTCTTGTTATGTACACACCCTATAAAAAATGGAAATATTTTTAATATCTATTAACTGAAAAATTACGACACAATTAGTCAACTTGCAGGTGATATGTTCTAATAAATCCTGGTTTAACAAGTTATTGGAGCAATTTAGGCTCTTATCTGAGCGACTGTACTGGGCTTATCACACAAAATTGATATGAGTATAGATAAGATCAGTTTGTAATGTTTAACGCAATTTAGACCAAACATTTTCGAGCTGTTTTATAGAAAGAAAAAAATAAATCCATAACCGGGGATATGTTATCTTGAGACTATAAGATAAAGCATTTTTTTTTTTGGATTTTTAGGTGTGACTATTTTACTTTTCGATTTCGATTCATTTTGTGACTAATTTATAAAGAAAACAATATTTTCTCAGTACAGTACAACGATTTCATATCATTTTTCATGGGTAGATGCATCAGTTTTATTTTGATAAGATAATGGAGGATAGGAGAAAAATAACCAAAGATAACACCGTTCACTTATACCTATTACAGGTGTAAAGTATTCAAATGTTTACTCCATTGCCAAAAATAAATTGTTTTTCGTTTTAATAAATGTACTTGACACTCGTAAGCATAGATCTTATCTTAATCATGATGAAATTTCACCGTTTCAAGTTATCTACCTTAGTAAACAAAAGAAGAAAGATAAGTCCTAAGGCTAAATTTTCACAACACAAAAAAAATAGTATTCTTTTTAGACTAGACAAATAACATTAAACAAAGAAAAATGAATTGAAGCGATAAAATAGTTTACTGTTTTCACACATAAGTTATATTAAGACAATAATTAAGAAATAAGATGCTTAGAAGATGTACTAAATAAAAATTATTAAAATATAAAACGTCGGTTCTTATCTGTTATGAAAAGGACCACCATTTCATAAGATCTGAAAAAAAAAAAATACAAAATCAAGGATGCACTACGGCTTCATTCTAAGCATTTATAATTTCTTATATCGATTGCAAAAGTCAATTTCTGTTAGCTAATCATAATTTTGGAACAGCGCTTATTTTATATAACCGAACTTATTAAATGCATGTTAATAATACAGAACTGATCTGGATATTCTAATTGTGTACTTCATAGTTTCTATGCAATAAATTAATATACTACTTTATGGTGTGTGGTGTGAGTAATTTTTTATAAGCAGCTCTTACACTTTTTTACATGCGTCATCCAGCTGAGTGGAAGTTTGCTCCTCCAATTATTCAATGAAATTCATTTAAATTTCTCCAGTTCAAAAGTTCTCACTTAATTTCATTTCACGCCTAAACTGCAAGTAGATATCTACTTAAAAAAAATGTCAAGCTAGGTATTACAATGACGTACTCTAAGTAAATTAGGCCCCACCCCTATTTACGCAAAAGCACAAAAAATGGAATCATTTTTCCCTTTTGTTTGAAATTCACCGTTAAATATGCCAAAGAATGAAACATGATTGAACCCTGATTAGCCTTTCTATTCTGCTCTTTTACATCGAGTTTTCTTAAGTTTCATTACCTACAGAGAAAGTTGTGATTGACACCTTGAAAACTTGTTCTCTTTGTTTTATTCAGAAGCTGTTGCGAACGAAGTGATTACGGCAATAAAGTCAGTACTAGGCAGACAAGAAGGGCGTGTAATTTTTTCCCCGCTATAGCAAGAGCGACTTTTTAAACGTGATTAATTAACGGTGATGCTTCATATGGATTAAGCAAAAAAAAAAATGGATAGCTCTGCTTTCAAATTTATGACACATAGCCGTTCGACCCACTTTAATAATACCAAAACGTTATGACTTCGATAATGAAATCGACAAGAATACAAGCAGCTTAGTTAACCCTGTGTCTGTCTTGCCTGCAGAGTAACCTATTTACATTACTGTCCACATCAGTACGAAGATTTGATACTGTGAGACATGTTCAACTTTGATGAGAATCTCCAAAAATTACCTTATAAATTCGATGACATTTTTCAATTAAGATTGAGATGAAATCAAGTATACTAATCTAATATTATATGTAGCGAAGAAAAATAAAACGTGGTGTATTAGCACGGTAAGTACATGGCTTAAGAACTTGATTCTATGGTGGCCAACACTTGATGCGAATGGATCAATTCGATCCATTCAACTCGAACTGATCAATTTAGTATCGGAACGCACAGGAACAAACCTATCTTACCTTTCTGTAGGCGAACAATTCTTTTTGTAATTTTTGTCGTTCAGCTGATGGTTGTTGACCCTTTCCTCGTATGAACTTGAGCATGATTGCAATTTATCCACCCACTCTCGATGTGTACAATTCCACCCCGTCTAGAATATTATGTCGTTCCAGTAAAAATTTATGTTGATGCTGTTCCACACTACGCTCCTCTCTCTATAAAAAAAATATATATATATATAAAAATCTTATTAATTTTGAGTGAAGCATTTCACAGGGTAATTTATTCTGCTCAATCTAGATCTAGAAGCCTTGAAAATCCAAGTAAAATGCACTCGCTAAGCTGGCAAAGAAATTTGATGCTACGATTGCATAACTCCATTTAAAGGTCGAATGCTTTTGCTGGCGAAATTGTTTTCAAAACATCGAATGAAACATGACAGCGGAATTTGGTGACTCTTTAGGTTTTATGAAATGGGAAATCAGATTTTTTGGAGGCCTTTAACTAATTTCGAAATTCGAATAAGGGGTAGAACGTATTTCTTAGTTTTGTTGTCCAAAATAATAGCAAAGCAACCTTTCTACATATTTTTCTACCTTGAAGGCGGGCTTAATCTGTCTATTAGTTCGAACTGTTGGGCGGGTTCATTAATTACATACTATTACCAGCTTCAAGAGCACTGAATTCCGAATTACTCTGTCAAAATTCAAGAGGCTGTGAAATATCGTGGCTGCCATCCTGTAGCCCGTAACGTGAAAGCTTGTAAAATATGCACAAATGTTTGTGCGTTTACTTTAGATTGTAAAATTTTACAGCATCATCCTCATAACACTGATGTTTCAACATATGCTGCAATAGTTCACCGTTCGGTACAAAGTTAATTTTTGGAGGACATATGATCCAATGTTTCATAAATGTCTGGGGATATTTCTTTAGTCTTTTGTATGCAATGTTATTGCTACATATAGTCTCTCATATTCTTTAGCACCAAACACAAATAGATCCTAGAAACCATTTTTTAAGTACCTACGCACCACGTAAACTTGTTTAGCCTATGGTCATGTAGTATTTGGATTAGCGTAGAAATAATCTGAAGTTATTCATCAAGAATGTAAATGGACTTTTCCATGGAGAAAGCACAGGAATTGTTCTAACATCAGACTGATGCCTGTACAATTTTGCATTCAAACATTTCTTGCCAAAACACTCTTTGCAGACAATATGTTTTGCCATCGCCCCCATTCTATTTGTCTTTTGTGGTGAGAAACCACATCTCCTGTCAATACTTTTGACGGGATACCTTATTTTTCAATAACTATTTTGTAGCCTGTAGGAGGGATGAGCATACTCCTACAGTAGGCTTTGCTATACCTATACCTATACCGACATATTCGGGGCGAGATTCAGAGACACCTGCAGGATTTAGCAGTATCATGTAGTAGGGTTGGTGGCGGAGCAACAGCAGCACCCACAACCTCTCAAAGAGGCTACTGCTAGGAGGAGACCCAATCGGAAACCCGGGATTCTGGTGTGAGATCGCAATTGGTAGTTTATGTGAACTGCCTGGTTTTCATGTGGCTAATCGTCATCCATTCCGGCACTCGTATTGTGTTTGCTGCCAAACAATACGAGACGGTCTTCAATGATAACATTCTTAAGAAATTTCTCAAAAGATAAACGAGAAATTTATGAAATGTTAGATTATATGTTCACACGCCGAAGGCGGAGCTTTTCCAACAAATGAGTGAACATCTTGGTTAAGTTGATGATGCTGTGAAATTTTACATCATGAAGGAACAACCGTACAGTTATGTGCGAATATTCGATAAACTGCAACGTTACAACGAGGCAAATAACCGTAAAAATGTTGCGTTATACCTATAAACAAGCATGGGTGGCACATAGGCGATCTGGGCACGTCTATGCGGACTAAAATTTGTTGAAGGGTCCTTGACCAAAATACTTTAAACTACCGACATCGGTGGGACGCAAAAAGTTTGATTGGTGAATGCGCACGGATGGTATAGCGCTTACCGTTTGGAGAAGACGGAAGTGGCAATAGCACCATCACTATCACCGGTAAAACACCGGAAACCGATTAATTGTAAAATGCACGATGGTAAGACGATGTGCGATATCTAGGCAAAATTACGTTTTGCCTATTTCAAATCATTTGTTGGGCTAGATTCTGGTTGTCGACTAATCGTTGTCGGTGTACGAACATCGAATGAAGACGAATGTGGTCCTTTAATAAAAATCAAAAGATCAACATTCCACTATAAGACGTCCATGCATGTAGGTAAAGTTTTGTTGGCGAAGTACACGAAATCGCTTCCAAAAAGTTCAGTATGGAGCACGCATCCCCTTTGCAACAGGATTATTTAGAGTACACCAAAGAACGCCTGAAATGGTTTTCAAAACGCCAAGCGGTGTATGGGCAGTGCAAGGTTGCGCGCTTGCAAAGAGCGTGCAGAGCATCGCTTGGTGAAAGAAATCATCAACAATACTCCAGAAAATCTAGTCTGTATTGGTTCCACTAAACTTGATCAATACGGGGTTACATAAGAACCTCAAATCGGAAATTGTTAACGGCTCTTCAAGCTCATTGCTCTATCCTCGAAGTGAATGAATTCAGGATAACAATGTTGTGCAGAAAATGTTGCTAGCCGGTGAAGACGACGAGGTCTCCACATCGCCCAAAATGTATTATCATGGGGAACCAAGATGTAAACGTCGATAACATTTTAAAAATTTGCCTTGCCCACTTGCATGGCAGGCCAATACAGTTAAATTTTTTGCGAACTACATGGCTGTATACTATGCAACCATGACATCTCTATAAAGAAGTTTAATCTAAGATTTCGCCATATATATAAAATAATAATTTCTCAATGTTCATTTAGATTACACACTAATCTCGAAGACCGAATCTTTGACTAGATATACATATGTAAAACCTCAAAAGTCATCTATGATGTTAATCTGATAAAAAAAAGTACGAACGGAATACCAACTGGTCTCTGCTCTTTATATTTGATGACGGTATGGAAGTTAATTAGTGACAAATCGAGGAGTCATGAGACAGCTATGTATTCCATATTAAAAGCATTTGATGCAGAACGCGTGTTGGTTTAGTTAGCAATGTTTTATATAGCCAGAGTGCTGAAAGTGCGAGCGGAAGTGTATCTGGTTGGCATAATTATTTATTTTACAAGACCTTTGTTTTCGCTGCATTCAATTCTGCCATAAACTATCATAGGAAGCTTTTACAAATATGCTTCCGTTTGTTTGAAGAGGACCAGATTTAGCCAGCCGAGCTAGAATCTTAAGCGAACTGTCGGAACTGTGTATTCCCACTTAGATGGTGTTAAAAAAATATTAATGCATAGCAGACGATTGACGAGAAGGCTGTTTAAGACTTAGAGAAATGTGGGTGAAGACAGTATAACTGTTTTTTTGTACGAAAATAAATTTAAAGCTGTTGGGAAGAAAAAATGGCACACATACAATTTTAGAGTCAAGCAATTATAAATGACTGAAAAAAATGAGGAAAATAAAAGTATTCGAACTTTAAAAAAAAAATGCTATGCAAATGAAATGATAGCGTACTCTACCACAAACGCTTGTTTCGCTGGTAACGTTAGTCTGGGGAGACTTATTATTGCTTATTGCTCTAACATAAGTTAACGTAGTATTTAGAAGTGACCAGATGGAAAGAGATCATATATTTTTCTCGGAAAGAATATAGGTGGAGAAAAAAAGCCTTGGCAGATTCGTTAAAAAACAAAACAAGAAATTTCGTTGTAGTACTGTTGTTAAAAGATTAATTTCATAGAAACTTCCGTTAGAATTTGATTTTATATAAATGACCTAATGTAGTTCCAGCAAGTGTGTTGTATTTTGCGATCCAGAAAGGACTGTTAACGTCTCTTAACTAATATACTTTCATCGTTAGTTGGGTAGGGCTGCTATAAGGCCTGAAATTAGTTTATTTTCCTATAGGAATGAACGAAATATTTTATTTGTAGCATGGTATGCAATAAAAATAGAGGCAGGCGTCAATAGTGCATGATTATATGGATTTGTGTTCGAGCTCTATAAGCGCCCCAATGATCGAGGAACAAATTATATTTTTATAATACCTACACACGATTAATACTGCCAAGTTGCCCTTCATTTCTGTTGAGAGGATAACCGAGTTGAAAGAAAACAATAGAAACACATTTTCCAATAGCACTTTCCATATTAACACAAATTTCAAGGTTGCAGAAACTTAAAATAATTAATTTCATTTGCATAATAAGAGAAAAATGAAATTATGCCTAGTTTTCTCACCTACAGCAAGTGATGAATAGAAAAATTGAGCTCTGTTTTGAGTCATTTTCTATCCGTGACAAAAGCATTAGGGGAAGAAATTAAGTAACGTGCTTGATATCATGGACGGAATTGGCTTCCAGTTATAAAACTACTAAATAAGACTATTCAAAGACTTATTATTCACTAAAATTTTCACCTAACGATTATAAAAGCATGAAAGAAAAGGAAAATATTGTATGCATTACGGCTAAGTTAAATAACAGATAGGGGTGCCGCGCAATCATTAACCAGGGCCCGAATTTATTGTTGAAATAATTAAGAGCACATAATTTCTGCCTATTACCTACTCCCTGCACATTCTCTAGCTGTCTTTTTACGGATGTGATGTGTTCTTTCCCGCGAAGTTATGATTCATTCTCTTTTTATACGTTGATGGTTGGTTCGTCCCATAACGTTCGATTGGCAAGTAAGTGACAAAAAATAAAGAGGAAATTGGTACTAAATCTGGAATTTATCAGAAGACATGGCAGAAGCCTTACAATGATTTTAAGAAAAAAACCTAGTAAACCATGCAACCGCTTTCATGAAAGGTCATTGCCATCCATGCGTAAGTGGTCGGGACCTCCGACTCTCAGAGTCCGAAGAGGATCCGAGGCGAAGTTTCTATTTTGACAACAATACAATGAATGGGTAGATTGAAATCAACAGGTGAAACTGGACTTACCTTCTTATTCTTCCAAAGCTGTCTTCCTAATTCAGTTACTACTAAATACCAGATTTGATCCAAAGTGGATAGATATGTTTCTACGAACGGAAGAAGGTAAACTTTGCCTTCACCCAGGCCGCAAGCCGCACCCAAAATGTTTTGCCTAATTTTTCCGATAGATTTTAAGCACTTTTCACAAAGCACAATTTCCGCGAATTCTCTTCCATAGAGTTATTATATCTGTCCGCGATATAAAATTTCTTAATCGCTAGTCATAAAACAACCGATAGGACAAACTTCACAATCAAAACCACAAAAAATAGCGTCCTCCTATACCATATTTGGCTTCACTGTTCTGTTCACTTTGGCTCTCGCAGAAAATGGTACACAACTTGACGGTGGACAGTCAACCCAAAAATACAAGCCTTCGTGGACATTAAAATAGCTCAGAAAGAACTGAAAACTGTCCCGATGTGTATCATAAAATCTTAATAATTTTAATATTTTATCGCAAAGATTTAACCAATTATAAATTAAATAAACCACAGAGCTACTGACAACCGCACTCCCAAACTCATCAACAATCTCTGTACTCGCAGTGTTGTACTGTGAGTGAGTGAATATGTGGGGGGAGTACTGTGTATCGTACTAGCGTTGCCAGATTGTGAAAATTCTCCCATTTTATTAGAATTCTGGAACCAAATTTTACGGAAAATGGTAAAGGAAATTTTGATATTTGATTTAATCATGATACGAAGTTAAATTTCAATTGAATGGCTTGGTAAATATGGCCTTTAGTATATTTGAGTTGTCTGTCCGATATTTTTTTTAAATTCCCTTGAATTAAGTTATTGATTTAAATTCACTTGTTTTATTATAAATATTCATATAGTTATTTCAAATAATGGAAATTAAAAATCAGGAAAAAATTATCAAATTTTCCCATTTTCGTGGGAATTTTAGGTTCGACCATCTGGCAACGCTAATCGTACTCGTATCGTCGATCGTCGTTGTTCTCTGTATGTATTGCTGCTACAAACTGCAAAGTGAAAGTGATTGCTTGCTTGACGCTGATGAGTGGGAAGAGAAGAGAATCAAGATTCGAGAATCGGAACGGAAGAGATTTTTGAAGCTATGGTGAAATGGGAATGGAACAGGAAAAACTGAAAACGCTGAGAAAATTGAAATATTTAAGAATAAATTTGAAAAATATATTCTTTAAAATAAATTCGCTTTCCAAATAAAGTTAACCTTCCATGTATTCACCGAATTTGCACAATACGCCGATGTAAAGTACATATATGTATATATATATATATAAGACAATGTTTCTTTTTGATACTTCAGGGACTTCGACTTGAACTGGCAAAATTTTATATTTTATAGGTTCTACACGACACGGTTTCCAAAAATATAATGAATTACGAACTATAAGTGTTTGAAAAACAAATCGTGAAATATCTTATAGAGCACTTTTAAAATATTTTCAATACTATTAGTACTTTGCATCAATGAAATTGTAAATCGGCTGTGAATATGCTAAAAGCTAGGACACATTTCTAAATGAAGGGGAAAGATGTAAAACTAGGTAAAATGTATTTATTCGCAAAATTAAGCAATTCGGATACATTGTTTTATGTTTATTACGCGTGCGCCAGACATCATGTAAAAAACCAATAACAATAAATAGCACGATTCAAGGAATGTAATTTCTAAAAACTTGTCTTATTAGACTGCATTTAATACGCTAAGAAAGTGAGCATTTATCTTTGCTTTGCGTTTGACTATTTTCCCCGCCTATACATACTGTAGGCGTTTGATCCCTACGGGTTCGTTCAGCAGATTCATCCAGTTCTATAATGGACAAAGCTAAGGCCTTAGCCAGCGCTTCATCCTCACTCTGAAAAGAAATATTCATTCTGAATAATTGAATTAAATGGCCTTAATCAGGAACTCGAGATGAATATGTATGAGAAACTGTGCAATTGCCTGCCCTGGAGTTGGCCAGGACAATTTGCAGTTTTGCAACAATTTCGTCTGTGGCGTCCGCACGTAGCCACGTATTGACGAATTTGCTGGACTGGATTCGTTTCGAGTTACAGAAAAAGGATCAAAATTTTACTCAAAACGTAGATACCATATTTCCTTGTAGGTTTTGGACATGATTATCAGATGATGGAGTTGATCTAGATGATAATTGGCTCGGATTTGGTCGTCTCTGTTCAGCAGCTATTCTGCGAATTTAGATTTTATTGTTATATCGAATCTGCAAAATAGAAATTCACTTACCCTGCAAGATTTCGTCTTCCCATGCAGTTATGATCAGAAGAGTGACGGTGCTTGAGGCAAAAATTCATTCTGCATATCGAACACTGAAACGGTACCAACTCCTTCTTCTTACAATTCTTATACGTGCAACGATTTGTGAATATTTTTATTTTATGTGATTTACAAAATTGATCCATATGTTCCCCAACAGTCCTGTCTGGAGGCTCTCCTCTAGGAGTAGGAACTGGTTCTCCACATAGAGGACAAACAGGAACTTGAACATCATTTCTATGTGCCGAAGGACACAAATGTTGGGCATAGCTAAAATGTTCTGAACAAAAGATTTCGCCACATGCATCACATTTCATTGGCAGAAAATCTAACCGAAGATCAGATTATGAGAAATTTTTATTGAACATTGTGCAACAATCTTAAAGTTTCCTTACCTAATTTTTTACAATTTTTTTCAGAGCAATGTTTCCCAAGGTGAGGGAACTCCATTTCCTTTATATAATATTATCAAAAAATGTTAAGAGGAGCACAAAAATCCAAACAGATTCGAGAATGACTAAACACAAAATAATAGCATAAGCTAGCATCCATAAGCTAGTAAGAGTAAGAAGTTAAGAAAATAATTGACATTTGATGTATTGTCATGTCATCTGTCATCAATAGTGCTGCCACTTACAGTACATATGAAAACCCTAGGCCACGTCCACGGCACCACAGTAAGAGAATTCAAGTTCTCATTACGAACCACGTCCACCATTAGTGGGCGAAGTGTCGTTAATGTATATATGAAATTGTATTCACAAATCAAGGTTAGAAAATAAAATGAAAATACCTATCACTAGCATTAACAAAATTAAATTAATATTAACACTAACAAAAACTTCTTAGTTCAAAGGACCAAAGTAATGCACTTTAATTAATTTAAAAAAAAACAATGTTGAGTCCCAAAGTATAACAATTAACCAAACCTGCACCTTTTTAATCAGGAAAGGACATGAACTAAAAATTACTAACGTATTCAAATTTTTTATTAGGTATATTTTCTAATAAATAATCAAAAACACAACCACTACACTATTTTCGATCTCTCACCGCCTACAGTCGAAATGAAAATTTGCACCCATGTTTTCCAGATCGTGCAAATTTTCTTTAATTTGAAACTCAACGTCTATTTGATTTAAGTTCTCCTGTAGTCTTTGCTTAATGGGGCCACTGAGGGTATCCATGATTTGATAACGCAGTAAATTTGGTAAAATATTTATGACAAATTCAATAACGTAGTCAAGAGTGCCAGCACCATCCATACGCACCTGGATATTACCGACATCAAACTGAAGATCGTTAATTCTTGGGCGTTTTCTCGTATCCAGCGGTTGGCTCACTTCAGCTAGCACTTTAATATGTTGCACATTGAATTGGGCATGGCCAGCTCTACTGAGCATTCCTTTTCCGAAATTCACTTCCCACTGCGTAGATCCGTCTATTTTCTGAGCTCCAACTTTAAATTTAGCAATCGCTGTGTTGTTTTCCATGTTAATTGTCATATTGCCTACGCGATAGAAAGATGACAGTCCTACTATCCAAGTATTGGTCATTTCCACTGAAAATATCCCAACCGTACGATTGTAATCTGGAAATTTGCATGGATCATAGCCCATTGCTCTGATTTTCTTTCTAGCTTCTGCAATTGCCATATCCAAAGGCGATACAGAGTTGGGAAGTCGCTTATTTCCGAGCGTCTTTTCCACATTAGTATCAATTTCTCTTCGCAGTTTTGTATATGTCTCAGCCAAAATGAAAGGTTTCATCGCGTCGAAGACTAAAGTGGGAGCAGAGTTGACAACTCCTTGGAAAAGAGCCCCAAAGAATCCCAAGTTTTGAAAGTCCATTGCCATATCTGAGAAGGTTATATCCATATTTATATCTTGCGTACGTAGCCTCCCGTCTCTTTCTACTCCTAGAGAAGCGTTTCCAGCTACGACAACGTTTTTTAATATAATTGAAAATGGACCCTCAGCACGAGTCATAAATGCTGTCAAAGTGTATGTTCCTAGCACTGTCAAGGCGTCCAACTGTACCCCAGCATTTACCTTTAAGGAATATGTTTCATAGTCTTGTCTCTATGTGTGATAAGAGTTGGCTTACCTTTAATTCCTTGAGGTCAGTCTTTACATATTTAACCCTGAATTTAGACACCCCATGAGCTTTAATTCTCTTCATGGTTAAAGTACCGATTGCGAGTGATTTTCGAATATCCGGAACAGGCATTGGTTCTGGTATGTTAGCTCCTGGAATCCCGACGGGATCATCTTGCTTGTAATGATCAATTATTGCAAACACTTTCGCCGCAATTTGATCTTCCCCTACTTTGATGTTCTCCTCATCATCTTCAACTAAAGCAAAAATAAAATTACATTTTTCTCTTTCGAATTTCAAACTTCCAAGTACCCCGATTAGCTCCAACTAAGCCAATAATTACAATTAAAACGAACAACTTTAGGCCCACCATCTTCAAATTTCTGCTCCACTGCAATTGACGATTTCTCGGTTCAATTTAAACGAAAAAAATATATATATATCTTGTCAGTGATAAGCTTCGTTCATCATTATCAGTTTATGTAGTATCTGATGCTTCAGATTAGGTCAGAGATCAATGTGCAAACCCCGAGAAAAACACTGACATCTTGACTGTATCGGATTCCTTATTTGTTTCTCAAGCGAATCAGTTAATGACTGCGGTGGGACCAGTCATTCTTCTTAGAAGCTGTGCATGCGATTATGTGGTTGACTTTAAACTGAATGCTTGGAAGTAAAAATTCTCTGATAAGAACTCACCCTGGTTCTGATAACTTGTGGTGCCTTTCTAAAACGTACTGAGTTTGTTTTGGTTTTAATTTTCACTGGCTATAAAGGCATTTACGCACCAAAGAGATCTGTATGTAGCTAAGTACTTGTCTTATTTCTACTTCAGCAAGGCTGGCTAGGGTATATAGATGGAAAAAGATGATTATAACTTAACTCAAATAATCTATGCAGCTTAAGATATGTGATGCCCGTTTGATCTGAAAGTATAAATATTGAAATCGTTGGATGAGATGAAAAAAGTAAAAGAAAACGACAGTGTAATTGACTCCAGCCAATTTTTCACTTAGTGGAGATAATCTCATTAAAAATAGAGACGGGGAGTTACTGCAAAGGTCAGACACTTTAATGGGATTTTTAAGAGCCTTTGGTGAAATCAACTGTATTGGACGAAAGCAGAAACAAAACAACTATAGAAGAGCAAATAAAACATGTTGTAAAATACACATTATGGCTCGGAAGAGTGGGTTTAAGCAGAGAATATTCTTGAAGTCCGAGATATAGCTGGTGATTCTCAGTGAAGAATTAGCCATCATAGTAAGCTTTATTCAACATAGATTGATGAAAATTCTCCCGGTAATGGAAGAGCAGAAGGCCCTTAATAAGTCGATATAGAGGGACGATGCGGTGGCGATTGATAAGGCTTACAGATTGAATTAGGAGTTTAACGGGAGGACCGTGGGAAATGGCAGGCTAAGGTATATATATATATTTATATGGCAGACATTTCCCACGGTTCATTTCCGTTATATTAAAATAAGAAAATTCATCAATTTCAATTTTATTGAATCTTTTACCAGAAAATATTCACGTTCCTTCCTAACTTCCTTCCTTTTCTATCTCCGGAACTGCTTCATCGAAACTGACCCTTTTATCGTCGCTAATTCTTGGAGCAGATGCACTTTCAGTGAAAGACGTACTTGTCTTCCTCACAGCTGAGACAGTCGCTGACGGCACAACGTCTGCTAAAATACTGGCACTAGATAACAATATAGAAACCTGTTCAGCCGATGGACAGGCTGTAATAATCATATCGTCCTGGGTATATCCGTTTGTTGTAAGCAATTGCTCTAGTTTCACTACGGTGCTGATGATGTTATTCTGCATAAAAACTTTAGGAATATTGTGTTTTTTTTTCATCTCATGATAATCTCACCCTTATTGGCCGAAAAATAATAAATTCTGTATCACGGTTACTCAAATATAGTTGCATCGAACGCTGTAGCCCAGCTAGCTTATTCTTGATGAGTCTTTGGGATTCCTGAATATGACCACTAATTTGTTGCGGGCTAGCCCAAGGGCTCTGACGAAGCACATAATTCATTTTTATGGGCATTGATCCCTTTCCATCTTCTACTTTATTTTCCGATATTAACGATTGGGCTTTTTCTAAAAATCCTAGTATAGGACCAACCAATATTTGTACTGAGTCCCTAATGAATTGCTCGCACACAGATTTTAATTGCCTGTCAACCTCTTTTCGTGAGTCTAATAAATGTTCCCTGACCTGCGGAGTACCTTCCAGCAGAAATTCTAGCAAGGCATTATTAGAACCTAGGGAAAAAAGTTGCTTCCTTTTCTGTAGTAAACCAAAGGCCGCTGTCTTAACTTTACTAAAGTCGAGGGAAGTTTCTTTCACGGTAAAATCCACTCGGAAAGGTGCTATTTGCTCGCGCAAAATAAGCAGATGTTTTATTTCAAATAACTCGCCATCGATTGTGCTCTTTAAACAACAAAACATTAATTAAAAGCCAAAAAGTAAATGTGTAAATTGTTACTTTCGCAATCGATATCTTGGATGCAGCATTAGATACACTTTGAATACAGTATTTAAGAGCCTCCTGTGACAAACCTTGAAAAATAGGTCTTTCTACGCATCTGTACAATCTAGAGAGGCAAACTAATGTTCGCCTTACAGTAGGATACCACATTCCATGCAAATCAGCTGGAGAATCTAGAAGAATAAATTACGAATTACTGGACAATATAACATTTAACTGTATGCTGGTATACTCATAAATCGTCCGCGCACTTCAACAATTTCTGATTCAGGTATTGCACTTGAAAGACTAGAAGCTACTGAAGCTCTTGAATCAGATCTGCGAAGTGAGGGCTCTTGCAGTGAAAGGGCAATGCTCTATGGAGAGATTTTACTATCTTTTCTTACAAGTTTGTTAGTTCCATCTATAAATATAAGCTTACCTCCATCATTTCCAATTTGTCTGGATACGCTAAATCTCCTGCAGATGGATTGTAATTTAAAATGTCCGACTGCAAATATAAATGCGCACGGAACACCAAACGTTCTTGAACATCCTGAAGTAATTGGAAAGCTGTTCTGCCAAATACTTCAAGCGATTCCTCTGCAACGAAAATTACACAATGTTAGAATATATTCGAAAACCTTTTATCAACTTTTGCAGAAGATTGCAGCTCTTGAATCTATTACAAGCTGTGCAGCATTTGTTTTGAGCCGGAGATGCCGTCTAGATCTCCACACAGATACCAGTTTTGTACAAACTGTCGTATTTCGTGGAACCAAGACGTCAACACTGGCAAAAATATTTTGCAAGTTGGACTAGCCCAGCTCCAGGGCAGGCAATTGCACCACAACTACAGCCGAACCGCACGCCTCCACTGACGAAATAGCTGTACTGATGTTTCGGCTTTAACAAGCGGAAACTTATAATGCAGCCATGGCTCCTCTGTGGAGTTTAACGGGAGGATCTTGGGAAATGGCGGGTTAATATACACCTACTTATATAGTAGACATTTCCCACGATTAATTTCCGTTACCGCTATACTTACGACTTTGCTGTACATGCTCATCTAGCATTTCTGTACGCAAAATACTGCAAATTTCAGCCAATGTCTCTAAATGGTTGATGTGAATTATGTAAGGCCGTAAACTATCGTAAAGGATAATGCAGAGCCCTTCCAAATAAGAGCTACAAAACAAATTGAATTATTTGAGTTAATGAAAATTACTCCTATATACTTAAGCTGGTCACTTGGAATAGAAAAGAACTGGTAGAAAAGCCTATATTCGTCCTGACACACGTGGACAAGAAAAGAGCAGGCGCCACGGACTAAGGAACAATGATCCCCCTTGTTGCTGGCTCTTAGATCCTTTATAGCCTTATCGACTGCTGGACTCATTACTTTAGCACGCTCCGAGAGGTAGCAGTGATGAATCTCAAGAAGTAATTGTTCATATTCTGAGCTCTTTACTACACGCTCTTCAATCATAGAAGAAATTCTTTTCACTTTTATCGCCGATGTATGGAATTTTCCATAATAAACTGCGAAAGCGGCATCAGAGCCTGAGATTTCGTCTAAGGAAATTTTTAGGAATATTATACTATTTGTTGTAATGTGCCTTAAATTGAAACACCTACCTTTAGTAGTTTCCTTTGGAGTGCGAATTTGCTCTGTAACTTGTAAAATTACGGCAGTAACATAATTTCTCATCAGTATAATCGCCTTGGAGAGGCAGTGTTTGTACTTTACTGCAAAAAGGGAAGACTCCTTGAAAGAGGGCTGCAAAAATACAATTTACTGGAAAATGAGAGCATTCAGTGAAAATAGTGATTACATTTTGCTTTAAGTATTGCAGGCATTCATCCACTTTGTTCAAACATTCTTTGAAATTGTCACTAGCTACAGATAATGTAGGGCTTTGCAGCCTCTGGGACAATTGCTCTGCTTGGGTAAAATAGTGCAGCCGCTTCTGAATTTCCTCGCTGATTTTATTCAACTGTGCCTGCTCCTGTATTAGCTTCTCACTAGCAGTATTTAAAGAGCTCGTTTTATTTGACACAAAATCAAATTCAGATTTCAGGTCCTCTAGTTTTTTAAGAGATGCTTGTATTTCTCGAAGAATTTTCTCACATTCCACGCTTCTGGACTCAAGCTCTTGTAGATATCTATGGTAAAAGTCATCGGAAAGGTCGTGGATTTCATCGCTGACCTTATCGAACCAAATGAGAAAACTTTGAGTTGTGTCTATCTCAACTGGCAGAGAACAAAGATCTTCAAGTGAATTAGTTGCGATATCTAGGAATTCTGAATTTATCTGTTTACATTCCGTTTTCGTGGCTATTGTTGCGATCTACGGGAGAGGGCTCGGTCAAAAACACAAGCAGTTTGATTTTATCTTAAGAAAACTCACTTCTGAAGAATCTGCATTCATAACTTGCGTTAAAAAATCTAAGCCATCTTGTTGCCCAGTCGTTAGCGGCGCCAGCGGTTGATCTTTCACTTCCCATTGGAGTAATTTGGTCTGGATTCTTCGCAAATCTGCATTTTCACTTCGAACCGAGGCGACGTCATCCATTTTCCGACATTCGGATTTGTTGTTCCCTTTCATCCACTGTTCGTAAAAGCTTGACGTTTCCCATTTCTTTGTGTTATGACGTCCTTATTCTTCTTCTTCTTCAAATCATGGTCTTTAGAACGGAAAGTCGAATAAATTGTAGTAAAAGATTGATGAAAGGAAACAAAATTAAATAGGACGTCAAAACAAAATGTCAAGATTATGTTAGGGCGAATTGCTTGGTTTTTATAGCTAACTAATTAGTAAAACTGAATTTTTTTAAAAATATTAGATAAGAGATTTAACTGCTGAGATATTAGAGACTTTGGATTTGAAAGATGGCTCCACAGCCTGTGGTGACTGGTTTGTCACCAAAAGAGGGTCCTCCGGGTACACGGGTCATAATTCGAGGGGAGTTCCTGGGTACGAGGGCTAGCGATCTTATCGGTAAATTTTTAAACAAAATACACATATTTTACTGTATGTATTATTTTCAGCATTAACTATATGTGGGTGTGATTGCCTTCTATCAGCAGAATGGAAGTCACCAAATAAAATAATCGCTAGAACAGGTGCGGCTAAGGGAAAGGGTGATATCCTCGTAAATACCATTAGTGGGGGCGTTGGTACATCCACAGTACAATTTCGAGCATATCATGAAACTATAGGTCCTATGAAGGAGTCTGCTGTATGGGTTGAAGAATCGCCCATGCAATCTCTAGCTTGGGGTCGCAGGACACTAGCACCAGCTGGTTATACCCAAGAGGACCCTTTGGGCTTATCAATCGAGGGAAACGAGAAGAAATTTCCTGAAGATTTACGAGACATTTTTCCAGACAGTAGCGGGGAATTATCTCAAGAAAATTTTTCTCCAGGATGGTTTTTACTGGAGAATCATCATGCCACCTCTTTCGAAGATTTAAAGGCCGGCTTGGCATATCTAAAAAGAAAGGTTGAAAGTCAGAAAGAAGGACAGTTATCTTTCCTCAAGTCGAACGCTGGGTCAGTGATCGAACAGCTTGATACTTTGATGACTATACGCGAGAAGTTTCAAGATGATGTCAAATTGTATGGTAGCGAACCTTTAAAAGTGCTCAAGGAATCTGTTCAAAGTAAGAAAATGTTAGATATGTATAATCACATTAGTTATATGCTCATTTTTATTCCCAATAGATTCAATCACAGAGTCTCATAACATTTTTAATGAGGTACTACTTAGACGGGAAAAGGCTGACTCAACCAGGGCCGCATTGTTTGCTTTATCTCGACAAAAGTAATATGTTTATTTGTTGAGAGATTTAAGTTAGAGGTTTAATAATTAACTTGTAATATTTGTAGGTTCCTGTTTTGTCTGCCAAACTCGGTCGACCGAAGTGCAAAAGCTGGGGAATATGACATAGTCGTGAACGATTACTCTCGTGCTAAAAATTTGTTTGGCAAAACTGAAATGCCAGTAAGACCATCTTCAAATATGCTAGACGGTCAGTTGATAGCTATCTTCTATTTTAGATTTTCCGAAAAGTTTTGGATGAGGTTGATGAGAGGGTTATGAATATACGCAGAAAACTTTACGACAAAGTTACGAAAATGCCTCAAAGCGTGGAAAAGCAAAAGAAGCTAATAAAGGCACTTATTAATCTCGAGGTGAGTCTTTATTTCTCAGATAAGGAGAATGAAGAAAATTTCGAAATCGTTCACTTTAATCTATGGATATACCGTCAGAAATTATTGTGTTCTTCTCTTCCTGCTGAAAACGTTAATATATTTCAGATTCAGCAGGCAGGCACATCTGTAACTGAGAAGATAAAAATCGTTGATCCTGCGTGGGATGCAATAGATGCTAGGGCAAAATATTTAGAAGAAACTTTTAAGCAAACTTTTGATCAGTACTCATCCAAGGATTCCGGACAAGAAAACAGTTATTTACATACTTAATAATGTATTTAATTCGCTATACTATTTGGTATTTAGAATTAAAATCAAAGGATCAAAGCCAGCCACCTAATAGAGTCCTATTCTGCGAAGAAATGTGTGAGGTTGCAGCAAGTCAATTACCCGATTTGTGGAGATTAGGGCAGGCGTACTTTACAGGAGAGCTTAGAGGAGCAAATGATCCACATCCAGGAGATTTCAAGGTTTGTTGATATATGATATATAGGTACTAGACAAAAAATAAATTACAAATCTAACAAATCTTAGAGAATCGTTTTGAATGGTATTGAGAAGTTTTGCTCGTACATAAGGGCAGCAATTTTAATTTCTTCGTCTTCAGACCAACGAACTGTACGACATTTAACGGGATTAAGTTGGCCCAATAGCTCAATTTCATCTCAACAACAGTTTCAACTTTGGATACCGCAGTGTTTACGTTACGTTCGGATTGCATACGCAACTCTTATACGTCTAGATTTGCCGAATGAAGCCTTGGATATTATCCAAAAATTTATCGATGAACTAAGGCTCTTTTGTTTTTCTATAATTTTTAAAAGATCTATCGAAAAAGTAAAAAAACTTGGAGATAAAGAGCTTTGGGTTCTGGGAGTGGAGGATTTCCCTGGAGCAACTCTATTGCCGTCTTTGTTAGAGGAAGTGATTGTAGAAACTCTGGAAGAAGGACAAAATGCTTGCATGAATCCAGAGATACGGGAGGGAAATTTGTTAGAACCACATTCCGATGGTCAGCGAGAGGTATCTCAAAAACTGCAAGATATGCTGAGTGCTTTTAGTGCGGTTATCGAAAATTTAGCATTCCAAACTCAAGAGGACGAGAGTCATACTATAAATATCTCCCAACTAATTGGATTTCCGAATACTGAGCAAATTGGTCCGGAAAGTAAGACTTGGAGCTCTTCGTTGCCGTGGGAACAGAAAATGCTATGTTGTTTAGCAAATTGCTCTTATTGTAACACAATTTTTTTTCCTCATATAGGAACAGTTTTTGTGAAGTAAGAGACTCCTTGACTCAGTCTACTTTTTTACAATTATTTCAAACTTTTCAGGTTTGGATATCCTCTGCCAAAATTGGCAATAGAAAGCAGTCGTTCAGTGATAAACCAGCTATTTACAAATTTACTAGAGACGTATGTTGAGCACAAAGGAGATCCTCTTGTAGGGACAATTGAACCATCTATGTATATCGGACGGTTCCAATGGGACAAAGTGAAGGAAATTGGAAAGTTACGACCGTATGCGAATGAATGCTGTGACAATTTAGTTGGAGTTTACTCAGAAATTTTTACTATTTCTCCGTCAATGCTTAGGCCTATTTTAGAGCCAATTGTCCAAACAGTTGCTGAAGAACTTGCTCGTCTTATGAGTTGTGTGCAAAAATTCAGTAAGGAAGGCGCCATGCAGGCAAATGTAGACATTAGATTGATCAGGGATGCTCTTAAGTTGTACAGCAATGGAACTGCGAAGTATTGATTTTCTCTTAATGCACCATATAGCCAGGATGGTAACTAATTAAAATATATATTTTTCTAGATCATTTTTCTCGGAAGCTCTGGAAGCCATTACAACTCTGTCGGAAGAGGAGAACATCAATGTCGAGGAAATTCTTCGACAAATAAAGAAGAGCATGCGACTGCAATTACTCTGTTTTTCCGTTCAAAATCCATAAGAATAAATATCCTATAATAATTGCTTTAAAATTTCTTAAATAAAAAAAAACATTAAACGATAGATTTTTCTTCCTAACGGAATAAATAATAAAAAAAACTACTTCACACGTTTATTCCTTTGCGTCCATCTTGCGAAATGCTAATGGTTTAAAATTTGACCAGCAAAATGGAAATTTTATGGTACATATTTTTAGTGTTTCAAAGAAATAACTATGGGATAAAGGAATAGATGTGATTTTATTAAAAATGTGTGTGGTTGAAGTGCTCGATATTGTTATTTTGCGTGAAATGTAAATTACTGTTCTGTTTAAATTTTCGACGGTTTTCCTTGGTTTACGCAAGTGAGTAGAAATTTATTTTTAAATGTGCAAGTATTGACTATAACTTATTTCCTTTGTTCCGAAAAGTGATTCATATGTTGATGAATCGAGAACCTTCGTGATTGATTTCTTGAGTTATGTAACAAAAATTTAAGTCAAGCAAGTTTGCAAATCAATGTCACTTTTTTATGAATTATGAAATAACCGGAACAATGCTCTAAAATTCTATCTCGGTGTGCTGGAATTTTTTTCACTTTGAGTCGAGGTCGGGCCGTGGTCGAGCCTTGAGTCAAATATCACAAGTCACAACCTTTGCTGGCTTCTTCGATGGTGCTGGGGCGGTAGTTTTAGTTCACGGTATTACACGTTGAATCTTTTTTCCTTTACAATTTCAATTCCTTCGTTTTGTGTACGCCTTTTTTGTTCATCACTATTTTAATCATATTTAATCTTTAATGTCCTTGCATGACAACAAATATTTTCGATTCATTAAAAGGAATGAGAGTATGAGGAGGCTAGGTACATCAAACATTCGTAAATTTCGATTTTTTTATTTTAAAATTTTTTGTTTTAAATTAAAATAGTACGACTATAAAATTTTTTTAATTGCATTTTGAGAAGACAAGTTGACTTCGTCCGTGCGCAACTTTTGTACGACTTTCCACTAAAATTATTTCCCTCGTTATAAAGGTACACAGATTATGATAACGCAAAAAAAGCCTAAAATAAGTTTCAACGTAAACTAATTAGAAAAAAGTTGATTGGTAATGCCCATGAATCATATGATATTATTAATCTTGCACTTTGAGTAACTTTTGATTAAGAAAAAACGTAAACTTTAACTATGACGAGTATAATTTCTAATTATGTTCTTGCTTGTATTAGAAAGGTTGAACGAAATTATTACTAATTTCTCTTCTATTCTCAAGAAAATAAACTAAATAAACTAAAAAAGGTTGAATTAAGCTGACAGCGAAAGATAGAAACCTTTATATGTTCCCTAAATTTCCTTAGAAATCAGCTTTGAAGCGGCCAATAAGGGTTGTTGCTCGTTAGTATACTCTCGCCCCTTTGAAGTAGATCTAGACCTCATAAATTTTGGACGAAATAAGTCAACATATTCTGAACTTGGTGTGGTTTTTCGGTTTCTTTAATGATTTTCTCATATCCTCCTTTTTTACTTAAGGCTTATAGATAAATGGCAAGTGTGCTTGCTATGGATGCTCTAAAGACCACGTACTTGGATGGATGCCAAGATAAATTTTTGTAAAATCTCGTTACGTATTATTATTATCTAGTTTTACGTTTTTTCTTAATTGAACGTGCATTGAAAAAGGGACAGTTGTTCGAATAGACGTGCAAAGGCACTGGTCGGTGCGAAAAGCGTCTTATTATGTTTTTCTTTTTCCTTTTGATTTCATACGTACATCGATATCTAATCCACATTACAAAATAATGATTATTTCTATACGTTACGCATTTGGCATACCTTATGATTTCATCTAGGGTATAAAACTGGGAAAACTTATACGATTGGATAAATGCTTGCTTGAACTTGAATATGTACATTACACTTAGATTAAAAGTTGACTTAAAACTATGGGCTGTCACAAAAGAACAGCTAAATCCAGCGGGGGCATGTGACAAAATGAAGGGGGTGAGCAATGTTTTGAACTGACGGCAGGAAGAGCACTAAAAACGTAAATTGTATATTCACTAGACGGTGGGTATTACACATTAAGCGTGCTACTGTGATTTACTTGGCCAGAAGATATTTCAACCAAGGTAGATGGAGGTTGTGTTGGTGAGTGGGAGCACTGGGTTGTGATAATTTCCTCTTCGCTGAAAATTTGTGAAGGGAACGGATTTGAGGATGTCACAATTATGGGAGATAATGTTATAGTGGTTGGCATTGGGGAAAGTGAAATTGCTGAATGCTGGCCGGAATGCCCAGATACGGTTGTTAATAGTCCAGATGGCGAAATATTTGCCGGATCCTGTTGTTGCATAATAATTTGAGGCAACGTTGTACTTATTTCGGGTATTTGATGAGTGTGATTGCGTGAATGATTATTCAGTTGTGTATGAGTACTAGTTGTATGCAAATGATGCTGCTGCAAACTTGTTGTTTGATGAGATGAAGTATAGACATTGACGACTGTGGAATATTTAAATATTATTACTTATTACTCTAACCATTGCAACTTTTTATCGGTACTTACCTTGAAAATTTCCTTCTTGAGAACTAATTAGTAGAGGTTCCCTTGTAACACCCTCTATGGCGACAGGTTGTCTAATTTGGTGATTTGTAAAGTTAATTCCTTGCTGACCCAAGCGAGACGTATTCAAATCGTTTAAAGGAATTTCTAGGCAATTATCTGTAGCCGCAGAAGGTAAATTTGTACTTTCATCGGCAACTTGTATTTCGTAGCATGCTAGTTCTGGGATAATCGGTCTAATTTTACCGCCATCTGGCCGGTGGGGGTTACGACAGCCGCGGCATTTGCAATCAATGCAAGACTTTGATTCCACATAACATGGACATCGTTGACCGCAACAAGTAAGTTTCCCTGGAGTAGCAGTAGCATTCCCACAACGACATCCTCTTCTCTTCGCAACTTGTTTGGGACGTTGAACTGGTTGAAATTTCTGTAAAATATGGTTAAAGAGAAAATTGAATTTAAATTTTACTACTAATATATATTATATACTATAATAAACCAGAACACGTCGACGCAAACATCAAAGCGATTGATTTCGGGAAAATCTCTATTCAGACAATGGCCTATATTTCGTATGTAAGCGCTTGTCTTAATTCTAACGTATCTAGGCAGCTAAGCCATGAAAGTTTATGCTAGTTTCAATAATTTTGAGCCCTAATATTACGTTTTCCAATTATTATATACATTTATAGGTTTATTTGAGACTCCCCCGGAATATGCACAGTCACTGTCTCAATATATATTCAGCAATGATGGGTCACTTATGCTCAATTATGAAAAATGACTCGTGTTTGAATAACTTTTTGGTCAATAGAATGAAAGGTTGTGAGATATTGCCGACAAAAATTATATAAAAAACAAGAAAAACGATGTATTAAAATGACTACTCGAGCAATGTTTGAATAATTTCAAGTTTTAAATCATTTTATACAGAAAAAAGGTTATTATCTAAATACGTTTCGCCATCCAGAATAAGAGCTGAGTTATTTTAAATAGGGATTTTTTAGCTTTCCCTTTTCAGCTATATTTGATTCATGAGATGTTGGGCATGACTAATTTCCATTCGCTAAAAGGACAGGAGCATTGAAAGAGCAAAGATTAAAATTCGAAAAAGCGCACCATGAAATAATCGAATTGAAGGAAGCTGTATGCGACATTAGGCATTTCAACCCTCTGAAGCATTTAACACTTGATTCGACGACAAGAGTAATTCATAAAGGAATGATGAAAGGGCGTGGGGCGGGGGTACTTAGCTGATATTTATATTTTAGTCTTACCCTAGAAGAAAAATCATCTTCGCCATCCGTTTTTCTTTTAATTGTAATTTTATTCCCGATTCCGGTGTACAGCACAGAATACATTGCAGATCCATTCGAAACTGTTTTAATTGGCGGAGGTTGATTAATTTGGACCTTGTTCGGATCTGCAGGTGCAGTTGATATCACATTGTTGATTTGTTGGTTCGGTAGGCACGTATTATTTACTGTCGGAGTTGTAGGATTGGTAAAAACACACGGCAGGAGAGATAATGCACTTTTTGTCAAACCGGCATTCGATTTAAAATTATCCTGAAATTTCGCTCCTTCCTCAATAAATTCCACAAGACTTGCACTGGGCATGCTACCTCCATTATTAACTAACGCTGCATTCCTTGATTGTTGACAAATTATACTATAAATGGGCGTTGTCATAATATGCTCACAAAGGCTCTTATAACATTGTAGCAGGATTCGAAGTTGGACATTTTCCTCATATTTCTCGTAGTCCTTGCAACAATTGCATGTTGGTTTTAGATTTTTTCGTCCTCGAACACAAAGCCTACATACATGATGCTGACACTGAGCATCCACTGGAGTATACGGTTCTATCAGAAGGCGTCCACATACAGTGCACGAAAGAGATTGCCTTAAATACGGCACCAACCGGAAAAGATCCGCCCAACTTTGATCAGTTGTAGATTCACTTTGGAAGACCAGACGTGAAGTAGACACATATAAGCTCGTTGCGTTCATTTTTTTAAGTAAGTTTATAATTTCCAGATAATTTGTCGAAATAACTGGAGTTTTTCCGGAAAAGCTGAGCTCTTTCCCCCTTCTTAATTTGACATTTGGTGGCATAAAAAGCAACAGTCTATTAAGGATATAAATGCTTTGACTTGAATTGAATTGATGTACAGAATCAAGAATTACATATTTGCATCTTTAAATACTTTACAAGTATTTTTCACCCACTATTCAGGAATCGAAGAAATTTTTATGTTTTTCGTCTATTTCACTATCCAATCAAACAACTGACATCAACTGTCAGTAGAAATTTTTAGCTTTAGTGGAAAATAGGACATAAATGTTCAATTATGTTGAATAATTAACGTGCACAGCATTGCTACTACTTCTATTACGGAATTCCATCTTTGAAATAAGCTAAAACTAATTAAATTTTCAAACACTAAACAATTTTGGTCTGAAACGCCGAAGACCAAAACAACGTAATTTTGCGGGTTTTGACATTCTGCTTTGCGTAGACGTTCGGCTTTTTGTTTAAATTGATGTGAAGTTTACCGAGGTTGGTGTTTTATTTTTGCACAGATATGAATTATGCCATATCCCGGGACAGCTTGAGGAGCTTATGTATTAGCGAACACTTTGTCGCATACTGCCTGCACGCGCATTTTGCAAGACTTTTGTGCTTAGACGTGTTATCAATAATTTTCCTACGCTGTAGTTCGTTAATGTAATTGTGTATGTGCTCAAACATTTTTCAATTATTGATATAAATAACAATTCCATCACAAATTAACAGCACTTAACGAGAATTATCACCTCAAAAGGTATAAAAAACTATTTCCTTGCCGAAGCGTTGATATGCTGCTCGTGCTGAGAGTTGAAGAAACTTGGCATCTCGGAATTTTGCCTGCTTAGAGGATATTTGAATTCAATCTGAAAGTTAACATTGTCGTTGCGTCGACCGTCAGGTTATTTGTAAAAAAAAGTGTATTTCTAGTCGGTTTTTCCGTAATTTGCGTGATTTATTTTATATTAAGAATTTACATCAATTATTGCCAATTCTTTGCTAATTTTGTATTGTTTTGTATCAGTTTATTCGATTTTTCTGTTAACAAAAAGGTGACCATTTTGTGATCTAACGATTAGTATAGAATTTTGGGTTGCATATATCGAGGTAATTAGCAAATTTGATTTTCATTTTTATATATATTTATTAATTTCTACTTTTTCTCTTATCTGACTGACACGTTTGGAGAAAATTATAAAAATTTTCAAGAACAATGGTGAAAATTTCCCCAGGCGTTCTTTCATATTATCCTTTGTGTATAGAACTACATACATATATAGTGGTTGCGAGATAAACGCAATTTGACTTAGTATCTTGTGTTGTAGAGGCGTTACTACTGTAGACGTAACCGAAAGGGTAAGCCAGGAATGTCTCGCTCCAAAATAAAATCAGCTATGGCTGGATCTGATGTAGGCAAACCCGAAATGTTAAGCATTGGAGGCCGACAACAGCACACATTGTATGATTGCGTTAGCATTTGAAAATAATTCCAGTCGGCGCGCCCAGACTGAATAAAGATTCTCTCGAACATTTTCTGTAAATTTCTAAGAAGAAATGATGCTATTTGCTCATCTACGAGTCTATGCTCATAAAATCTATTAGTGGCCCAGGCATAACAATTCTAAGGAAAAAGTTTCCAGTATATTTCTAAGAAAGCATTTTGGCGTTCTCTACATCAGGTCCAGCCATCGCGGATTTTATATTATATCGAGATTCGAGGCGATGTCTGCTTCCCGGCCTTTGTATGTTTTTTAGTTTGGCCTATGCTTTTAAAGCTTATCCCTTGCGCCCCTTGTCTTTCACAGCCTTGCTTTTAGCGAAGCGTGAACAAAACTCAAATTATAAATATGTACATATATCTACCATGAAAAAGGCAAGCGCTTTTAGACAAACAATCGTTTAGGTAATTTTAAAGGCTCTTACGGCTTATCCCTTGAACCCCTTGTCCACATACTTCAGTTCCACAGCTCTTAGTGACTGAGCGAGAGTAAAACTGTTCAAAGTGGTACATTATAACAAGGAAGCATTTTCGCAACCACTATATAGCTCTATACACAAGGATATTATATAATCAATTGAAAGTTCAAATTTTGACTGGAATTGTAATAAAAAATCATATAGGTACATTTAATAATATGGTAAATCTGGATTAAATTGTACTCTAGCTCGGTATATTATGGGCAATTTGTTAATGATACAGGGGGCGTGTATCTTTTTTCCAACGTTTGGCATTAGGATATTAGTAGCTTTGTATAACAGCAAATTAACATAAAAATTTGTGAATTATCTATTGATAATACAAAATTCTCTATAAAAATAACTAAATAATAATAATAAAGTTATAAAAATAAATAAAGAGTGAAGGAAAGGAAGGAAATATTGAATTTAAAAGAGTATTCACATTTTCAAGAGGATTTGTTATGCGCTCTATTGGTATTACTGAAGGATTGGTCCAAATGCTCAGAGGTTTATCTACGATTAGCTAGAGCACTTTGAACAATAATAAAGATACACGTTCAGAGCGCTCAGAGCGCTCAGAGTACTCTGAAAGTAAATGAACATACAAGAAATCGGTGTTTAGAGCGCTCGGAGTGCTCTGAGCAGAATAAAGATAAACGTCCAGGAGATGTCCTTAAGCAAAATGTGACTTATGAACGTTATAGTCTGTCCCCATATGCAGTTATTGCTAACATTCAAGTCTCCTTGTATTTGGCATTTATTTGTGACGAAACACAATACTTCTTCAATTTTAGAAAGGCTAACTTTTCGGAACTTTCCAGTAGACTTATGTCTATTGATTTCAACACATTACTATCCAGCAGCAGTGTTGACGAAGACGTTTCTAAATTTTACATAATTATTTTCGATTTATTTTCCTCTCACGTTCCTCGCGAGCGACAGCGGTCCTCTAAAATATCACCGCCATGGTTCAATAAAGAGCTTAAACATCTCAAAAATAAAAAGAATAAATTGTGGAAAAGTTACATGAGGGACAAAGACTTAATAAGTCACAACAATTTCCTCACATCCTATAATGAGTTCAAAGAACTTTCCTCTACACTTTATGATGAGTATATTCAAAACATGCGCGCGAAATAATTTCGTGACCCACGTATCTTTTTTAAGTTTATCAATATGAAGAAAAAAACAGACAACTACCCCAATACCATGAGGTACAAAAATTCTGCTAGTGATGATTCATCTGAAATTTGCAATATGTTTGCTTCATTTTTTGACAATGCATTTTCTTCGTCAAATTTCCTTCCTCGAAATAACAACTTTAGTCATATGAACGATTCTCATAATGTTTCATTCACTATCCCTACAATTGCGCAAGAGACTATACTCGATCATATTAACGGCCTTCCAAATGACTTCACAACGGGCCCTGATGGCATCCCTCCAGCTTTCTATAAGTCATGTTGCCAGGCCCTTACAGCTCCGCTGAGAATTATTTTCCAAAAATCAATTAATAATGGTTGTTTTCCTCAGCTATGGAAAAATTCTTTTATCATACCTATCCACAAAAAAGATAGTAAAAGTGAAATTTCTAACTATAGGCCTATCGCAAAATTGTCTTGTATGCCAAAATTATTCGAATCTATCATTTACTCTCAGCTATCAATTTCCTGCAAGAATTTTCTTTCTTCAAACCAGCATGGGTTTATTTTGGGCAGGTCTACAACCACTAACCTGTTGGAATTTGTCTCGGATGCCATTGGCGGGTTTGCAAAAGGTTATCAGACAGATTGTACTTATACTGACTTTAGTAAAGCGTTCGACAAGTTATCTCACTCCGTGATACTCTTTAAAATGGAAAAGTATGGGTTCCACCCAACATTTATAAAATGGACGAAGTCTTATTTGAATAACAGAACATATCAAATATTATTCCGTCATTCCATCTCTAGAGTCCTGAAAGCTTCGTCCGGAGTACCTCAAGGGAGTCACTTGGGCCCGTTGTTTTTTATTCTATCTATCGACGACATTGTCTCTGTTGTGAGGCACTGCAAAGTATTGATTTATGCTGACGATATTAAACTTTTCGCTCAGATTAAATCTGTTAACGATTGTGAACTGATACAGGATGAACTTCACAAGCTTTACGTTTGGTGCAAAAACAATAATTTGGCTCTCAATATCGACAAATGTGAGGCTATGACTTTCCACAGGAATCAGAAACCGATCACTTATGATTATGTGTTCTCGGATTCCACTATTCGCCGTCGCGAGGGTGCTGTTTGTGACTTGGGTGTCAAATGTGACCATAGATTGAATTTTATCTCTCACATTAACTACATGGTATCTAAGAGTAACTCTATGCTAGGCTTTATCAAACGTTGGTCTCGAGAATTCTCGAATCCCACCATAACATTGCGCTTGTACACTTGTTTTGTGAGACCTCTCCTTGAATACGCTAGCCAGGTCTGGTCTCCATTTTACGGTACACACATCGACCGCATCGAGTCTGTTCAGCGGAACTTCCTGCGCTTCGCTCTTAGGCACCTACCCTGGAATAATTCATTGATTCTTCCCCCTTATGAGGATCGCTTGAAGCTTTTGAATATGCACTCCCTTGAAAAAAGTCGCATGGTTGCCGATGTAACTTTTGTGCATCAACTCTTAAACGCGAATATTGATTCTACCCTACTACTTAGCAAAATCTCTTTCCGAGATAGTGGGCACAATCTGTGAAGGTTACCTCTGTTGCATGTTAACTCCGCAAGATCCAACTTTAGTATGTATGAACCCATCAATCGCATGTGTATTGTTGTTAATATTAAGGCTGAGCATTTTGACGTTGGCATATCCAAGCATGTTTTTAAAAAAACGTATATTTAATACTTAATTTTCTGTTTCCATGTTGCATTGCATGTCATCTCATTCGGTGTTTGGGTTATGTTTACTTTAACATACTAATACTAACACCGACTAAGTGATAAAATGCATGTATTGTTGAGACGTTTATTTATTAAACGTGTCCATGCAGCGAGCTTGTGTTAAGCTGGATCTGATAGTCAAAAACTATGGCAAAATTTCCAGTCCAATTTGGTGGTGGCCAATTACTACCGTGTACCTTTTTCAAGAATAGAATAACTCAAAGCTCCTTAGTGCGCACATTTTCGGGTGGTATCGCCTTAAACACAATCGCGACGACCAGAACGTCCGTCGGCCGACAGTTATTGCAATCATAGAGCCATTTTCTCTAGGAAGGTTTCATGGAGCTGTTTTTTTTTCTTTATATATATTATTAAGCCAAGGTCAGGGGATACCCTATGTTGCAAAGCACAGCATGGCAGGAAGGAGATTTGTAAAGGATTAGGGGATATGAGGAGAGTGGCGGAGGTGCGGATGCATATCGCCCTTAAGCTTCCGTAGATTGTATGCCGGAGGAAAAACAAGATGGTAAACTGTTCAGCATTCGCTCTGTTCGAGATAAAAAAGTATCACGGAATTTTACTGTACGGCCGAAAGTAATTTGAAGGGTAAAACGATGTGCGCGGTTTTCAGGATTAGACTAGATATTTCATCAGAATATTGACCATGCATCTGGCGATAAAGGAGCGAAAGGCATCCAATATTGCGCCGGTGCTCGAGTGAGTCGATATGACAAGTTATTGCGACATCACCAATGAACTTGAAGGCTCTCTTCTAGACAATGTCTAATGAAGCTAGGCTATGCGACCAGTCCCAGCTCATATATAGGAATTTTATTCCAACAATTAAGGTTTATAAAGAAATTTTCACCAGATAACTATTATAAAAACTATTTATAAAAAGGTGTAAGCTTAGTGTTCGGCTGAATCACAAAGTATTCAGAGAATTCCTGTTTTCCTTTCCTTCATTTACACCAATACACTGGCGCCAATTAAATTTAATTAGAATAGAACTGAAAAATTCCAAAATTCATAATCATGTATGGGGTATGTATGTTTCCAAAAATTTAATTCGTTCCTAATTTAAAATTGCTATTTTTGGCGTCACGACGGCTTTCTGTTTACATGAGTTGAAAGCATTGATCATAGAATAAATCGAAATAATCCACGATACGATCGTTAGAGTTTAATAATCGGCAAGCTCTAACGGTAACGGCTGCACTTTTGTGCGTTCCTTAGGATTTTGGTCCGCGACGGCTGGCGTAGCGACGAAGAAACATTTGTCGTCCACAATTTAATTTCGGAACGTACCGTCACATCACAACGCATCCAAAGCGTTCAGTTTATGTTTCGTTCTCGTTGAGTGTTGTTCTCGGGCCGAGGATCAATGAAAATAGTTTTCCTAGTAGTTGAAAAGAAAACGGTCTGCCTCAGAAGTGATTAATTTCAAAAAGGTGAGCACTAGTCCTTGTTGCGGATCTGTGGATTTTAAGTTATTTAATGCATTTACTGAAATTGATTGTGTAGTGGAAAAGTGATTTTCCTTTGCCGAAAATTATATAACTATAAGTTTTAATCTTTTGAAACTAAAGAGGCTATTTCGTCGTTAACAAAAGGAATAAGTGAGGTTTGCAAGCACTTTATAGACAGTGAGTTTATTAAACCTTTTTATAAAAAAATGAATTGAATATATACAGGAAAAAGAAAAGAAATTTAGCATGAGTTTTTCGAGCTATTCCTGAATTTCAAAACGCTTTCGGCCATTCGAAGTGAGTTCATTTCTATTTTTATAACGCCTACGGAACGGAGTGAGGTTGGAGTGTGGTGTGACTTGATTGCAAAGGAGAAGTCGCCGAGACACGTTTGAGGTGGCTATAGTCAATTTTCGATTTAAGGGAACTCGTCCCTTCTGTAGTATACATTTGGGCAAGGACAATTTCCTGATTGATATCCTTTCATTTTGCTCCCAAAATTGGCCCCTTTAGACTGTTCTGAAGAGTTGTTAGGACGTTGACTGTTTCTTTCAATCAGCTTATCGTTTCCAGGCCACAAGGAACGAAAGAAAAGATATTTGGAGCCAGTGCAACGTGTAATCGTTGCCAAATTGTTATTTTTGGACTTTTCGGCACATAAAACATATAGATGGTCTGCGTTTAAATGTTCGCGCCTGTTGTGAAATGAGTGCAAATACAAGCATATTACAAACTCGAGTAGCAAGAAGTTCAAGAACGTTTTCAATCCTCAGAATTGGATTCCATTTTGAAATTATTTATTCCCTTTTTTCAAACATAAATTGTTTGTATATTTCCATTTTTCCGCCATTTTTTATTGGTTTGTAAAGGTTCGGACTATGGTTATACTGGGATTAAACCCGAGCGGTCTTACAGAAATTTTCAAAGTTTCGAAGCAATTTCTTGAATACTTTGCTTACTTGCCTCTACTTCAGCTCAATGATATTACTGGATAGAGTTTTTAAGCTTTAAGTTAGTCACCTTTTACCATTCAACTCCTTTAGGAAATATGCAATTCAAAGCGCAGATGTAAAAATTTTACTGCGAATATTCACGATTTGTTGGCGTGAACACGACGGGATTCACTCCCACTTGATTTGCAATCTTTGTTTATCTTTCTTTATGGTGGAATACCTACTTTATTTTAATATTCATATTATTATTTATTTCGGAAAAGTTGAAAATTTTCAACTTTTGCCTGGCAAAATCTTCCAAGTTAATTTAAATAAAATTTTTGTAGGTCCTTAGTGGGGGTTAATACCATGTGATAGGTTTTTTCAGTTTTTATTATGGATAGCCATGATGTTTTTTAATATACATACGGTTACTTACTGTAGTTGCCAAAGCGTTGAGCTTCGATTTTATTAAGCATAAAAAAATGTATTAAATGACGTAGAATATTGAATTGCCAATTCGTTTAAGGAAATTGGAATTTACACGCTGCTTTGGAAATTACATATAGATTCACTGGTAAGAGCATTATTCTTGATATGCTATTATGTGAAAAATTTTATTTCAAATTAATTTGAACTAAATGTTTATGACGGAAAAACTTCTGGCACGAGCCCATTATAAAAATTACGAAATGAGAAAGTCAGGACTTTCTGATATTTTCATTGATGACTACCTACTGTTTCTATATCTGCGTAAATTATGATAGAGACATTTCCGTTCTTTAAAAAAAAAATGAATAAATGCCAGCGGCCTTCAGCTTAGCTTAGAGAAAAATTTAGCTTCATTATGTATTTCATTTTTAGTTCGTTTTGTTTTTTTTTGTTTTATTGATTCAAAAATAAATCGAAATTTGATAAGTAAAACATACTAGACTAGCAATATCTCAATCGTTCTGTGCCAAATATTCTTATTTCAAATAAAAAATATTTGATTTTAATTTTTATTTGTTTTTTTCTTTATTACAGTTGTGTTCGGCAATGGTATTTAAGTGATTTTTATAACTATCGAGTCAGTGCCTTAATAAATGTCAGGCCAACCGCCAAATCAGCCACCAATGCGTGGTGGTTGGAATCGTGGGCCTCCCTCTCCAATTATGTATCGGCCGCCATCGCCTTGGGCTCCGTCACCGCCTCCGATAATATCTGGTCCTCGTAGACCAACGATTCCTTCACCGGTACCCGGTCAAATGATGGGCTCATCGATCAGTCCAAATATGCATACGTTACCGCGTTCGCAGCCTATGTCACCATTACCATCCGGTGGTGGAATTGGACTTCGCGGTACGCGCGGTATAAATGTAACACAACCACGACCAAAGTGGTCCGGAGGAACACAGCATCAACAAACAGGAGGTATGGGTGGGATCCCTCCACCGCATACAATAGTATCCCCATCACCTCCAACGATAGTAGGAATTAACAGTTCAAGACAATATCGTCCAATGCATTCCTACAGCCCTGGACCAACTAGCTCATTTCAATTGTCCCCGACGCCATCCCCAATTGTTTGCCAAACGTTACCTGAATATTTGTATAACAATGGCCAATACGAACAACCTCCGAGACAGTTCGAATATGTTGGAGTTCCATTGGAACCCCCACAACCCAAATCATATATTATATACGACGACGAAGAGGAGCAAGGACCCTCAACAGCAGAGATCATAGCTAATCAGTCGCAGGACTATATTGACGAAAAATTAGCAGAGTATCAAATGACTATTTTGCAATTACAAGGTGAGTACTTGAAAAAGTGAAATAAAATAAAATTTAGTTTTCTATGAATTATTTGCTAATAATCATTATTAAATTTTTCTTATTGCACGCTTAATAATCAAATTCGTGTCAATTTTCAGCACAATTTCTTATAACTAAAATTGAAATTTCTGCGAACATTCTTTTATACATTAAGAAATATTTATTTATAAAAAAGTACCCTAATCTGCGGAAGAATATGCCCCCACCCTCAACCCCTTCAAATTGCAACGTGATATAAAACCACAGAATAGGAACAATTACGTTTCCGTAGCAAGTGAGTTGCTTTTTTCTGTAGCGTGATTACTGCCAGAATTTTTATCTGAACTGCGAGTTGCTTTTTCTACATTGAGAAGTGTCATAAATATGAGAGTGCACCTAGACGTACTCACATTTAATTCCGAAAGCAATAAATATTTGCCTCCATCACATTTTTAAATTATGTATATACTACATATAAAAATACACGAAATTACTTTTCATTGCCATTTCAGCGAGATTATTTTATAAAATTATTTCCCCAACTCGTTTGGATTTAATGATTTCGTCCAGTTCACCTCTGAGGGTATGCACCTGAACTGATTCTAATGATGTCACCACCGGTAGTTATGGCGCCATTTTATTGAGCATAAACTTTAAATTGTCTTGAAAGATAAAAATACTAACTCAAAGCAAAGCGACTTTTGAGAGCTAAAATTAAGTAATCTAGTCATTTTGTGAAAATCTTAAATACAGCAGAAAACAATGAAAGCTACCACATGTTTGTAATCTTTTTGGCAGCTTCGTACAAAGTATAATATGTTGTAATGTTTGTAATTTTTGCAATAAATAACTGCAAAAAGTACCCATATGAATGACATCATCTTTTTTAGATGTCTGCTTAATAAGAAATGCAATAATTTTTTTCTTGAAAAAAAGTTGTGGAATTAATCGGATGACTGTGCTGTTTTGTAAATTTGGTGAGACTTTTAGGTAGGCTTTAAAATTTGTTGCTGGAGATAAAAACTTAAGCTCTGCACGAGTGATTAAAAGGCATTTTTAAAGCTGATAATTTTGTTTTTTATTTTCTCATATATACATAGCTTAATAATATATAAATGATAACGTTTATCGTGATAATCCCCTTTATTTTAATTCTATTGGAAAAGATAATTTCGTTTATGTCAGTAAATACGATAAAGTGAGAAATTGGAATATCGGAGAACTGTTGCTGATTTTAGCCTACAACAAGCTGATATAAATAATAGTATCATTGTCATAATTGGCTAGATCCATCCATTGATTTACCCACGTAATTTTTCTCAATATGGGCTTCTGCTACTGGATGGATATAAATCGATCTTCTACGGTTCCTTTGGCTTGATTAATTTTTAAACAGACTGAGTGTTTCATTAATTAGCTACATCTCGAAATACATGATTGGATTAATTCGGTATAAAATTTTCAGACTCTTTTTCTAGTTGAGAACATGGGATCAATTTGTCTGACGAGTTCGAGAGGTTAGGTACCTACAACATATGTATGTACTAATGTAATTTGATTACTTATTTGTTCAAAATCTGGAAATTAGAATTTGTTATAAAAGCAAATCGTGCAATTAACATGTAAATTTATGTTTAGCTTAGCTGTGTTACGTGGTTGCACTTCTCAATAAATGGCATCGTGTAAGAGTAAAATGACTCGTAAAATCAGACTTTACATACAAAAACGCTATCGATTTCGGTTCAGTGCTTACCCGGCAAAATGTTTTTGGGTTGTTTGCATAGTAACTGAAGCTGAAAGGGTCAAAACTATTTCAATAATTGTCAATATTCCATGTAATTGTCAATATTCCATGTAATATAAGTGTAACAGCTTCTCATTAGAGTAGTACCTACTGCCAAATTGATAGCTACTGAAGTAATTTTTGAGCCGTGCTATTTAAAATGTTTAGTTGATAAAAAATCATTCTGTAATTTTCATTACGGGAACAGAAATACACTGAGACATACTGATTTTTATAGTAATTTTATTATTCATTCACTTCTTCTGCTCAATATAGAGCAATGGTGTGAGTCAGCCTTATTTTATACACTTTCTTCAGGTTAGAAGGAATGAAATAAAATATCAATCTGAGCAAGTCTGAAGAAAATAAATTCAATTATCTATAAATAAGTTTAAATAATAAACAATATTTAAAAGTCTGCACGAATAATAACTTAGTTCCGCATATTAATAAAATCAATAATTTTTCCCTAATTACTTAGAATCTTCGGTTATGTAAGTAAATGAAATGAAACTCACTTTGAATACGAACATCGATCACATCATCATCAAATATTTTTAGATGCTGCCAGACTTTTTCAAACTAATTTTGCTACGAGTTCAAAATGATTCCGTACAGTCCGCAGATGGCAAGTGGTGTTATCAAAGGTTTATATTTAACGTTCGCATCTGATGCTGTGCGTGCCGGAAAATGTATAAGAAAATGTGGTTCATTCATAGCGTAATGCACTGATGAAGTCAGATAATTTTTGGAGGGAAATTCAAGCAACACTGAATATGTTGAAATATTTACTGCAACATCATTCTTATTCCATAAATTAATCGTTTGCCTTGCATCTTTCCAGAAAAGTCGTAAACGCTTTCTTTATTCCACAATTTTGAACCTTTTCAAGAATTCATTTAAAAAATGTCCCTTTGAGCTGAAGTATGCATTACCTTATCATTTTGTTCATATATATTTATTACATACATATATTGAAATTCAATTAAAATTGTTTTGAAAGCTCGTATGTAAGGAGATCGTAAATCCTGCCGCAAGTCGTACTCCAGTTCACTAAACATGATTTTCTGCTCTTTTCTGCTCTGCTGTAGAGTAACCTAGAGCAGTTCATTAAACGGACGTACTATATGTATGTATTATATCCTTCTCTTGAAGAATTATGTCTCTCATTATCAAAAAGTGAAATGTGCGTACAGTATGCGATATGGTGTAGGACAGCTCATGTAAACGAAATTTACAAGTCTCACCCAGTTCTTTTTACTATACTATATTCTAAGGTTGCTTGAGATGCTGTAATTTGCAAGTGATTGACTTCGTGGCAACAGCCTGCTTAAAATTAAATATCCATTTACAGAATTTGTGAAGAAGTTGATTAATTGAGGTACAAACATAGTGTGTAGATTATAAAGCTGTTTTTCCTATGCAATTATAAAATTAAGAGATTCAGACGAATTTGGCCAGGTTATCCTGAGTTGACCTTGTTTTAGAATTTCGAAGGCCCTAAATAAACAGTCTGTAGAAGGGTAGCTTAGTTAGCTTGGTACTAGTGTATATAACTTCCGGAGCTCGTGTACCATTGCCAGTTGTTGTATCCAGATACCTAGTTTTTTCTTTTATAATAAAATAATTAAACTAGAAATTTTTCATTTATATTCCTTGTATGATCGCATATTTGCAAGTATCTATACTCACAGAAAAATTACTTAATTTCAAAAGATGAATAATGAAAAACAATTGATACTTTTCTTAAAAATAAACGTGACAAAATGTTTGGAACGTTGTTCTCATTTGAGTAGATATATATCTACATTGAAATTCTGAAACAACTAATTTTCAGCGTGTTATTAGCGGGTAATTAGTACGTTTTAAAATGTGAATGCATCTTATACTACAGAAAATATACGTGGATATAATGTAAAATAAGTTGCATATATACACTAGTTACTGAAAATAGCATGCGCCATGCGCCATTGTTTTGGGCTTCTAAAAAAGAATTTATCGTTGATGATATCTTGTATTTTTAGATCACTATATACTCAGTGTAGTCTGTTGGGATGATCGAATGCTGTGCGTGGATTGAGTTTAAATTTTTCATGTATTCGATATGGGAAAAGTGCCAGTTGCATTCTGACTAATTCACCTAAATAAAATCGGAAGCCATATAGCCCAGGCATTATAATAATATATTTTAACCCCAAAAACAGATGCACACGTCATGTTCGCTTAGATCTGTAGGAGTTACCTACCTGTGAATAGTTTCAACTTCTCCGATCAACGTACATATGTACATCACAATACAAATGCTTCGTAGGCTTTTACATAATTGAAAAAATAAACAAAACGTTCTAGAAAAATATGCAAAAACAATTGTAACGATCTAAAGTGAAATATGCTACATAGTATTTTACATTTGTAAGCGCCAAAACGATTTGAACCCACGACCAATGCAATCATGAGTTAAAGTTAAGCTTCAATACCATCAAGGTATCCCTTAATGGACGAATCTACAATCGGTTTGATAAGAAAAAGCACAAACTTACCTTTTTTATTTTGTTCTAATTATTTACTTACTCCGAGTGTACCATTCTCCTATCCAATTTATGGGTGTACGAATTGAAATAAAAGGTATACTTTCGAGGTGCAAAATACGATACGTGAAGGTAGGGGGTTAAAGCATAACTGGTTCTGAAAATTCTCAAATTCTTCAGTGGAACTGGTTGGAGTCCTCAACCTTCCCCTTTAGAAGAGAAATTCAGATTCAATAAAAAGTATTTGGTTTACCTCTGACATTTAAGCTGAAAGTCATTACATCAGTCAGGAAAGGTCTCTATCAGAATAAATATTTGTGCTGCGATTCTACCGATGCCGGTTGACGCTTTGTAATATCAAAAGTACAATTCGATGACGTCAGCTTTGCACTGTAGCATTATATATGTAGTGTTTTGGCTTGCGCCTTGCTCACCCTACGATATAGCTTTTTTTATAACCTTCTTTGATGATATTCGATAGCAAACACACACACAGATGAGTTCCGCATTACGCCGCGGTTTTACTTTCAATGCTTGGAGAAGAGTAGATTTCGCACCACGTTTACGAGCTTACTGAGAGACAATTTCCAAGTTTTTAAGGGGGAGCTTAAAGTACACTTGGATTGGATTGGAGGTAACGGTAGGTTTTCGATTTAAGCCCAGTTTCGCTACTCGCCAGTATCTTACCGGCTTTCTACATAATCGGAACTTTCGGATCATCGTGCTAATTGACCACTGCCATATAGAGAGGGTATACAGTTGAAAAGCTTCAGAGGTGAAGAGTGAGAGTGAATTTAAAGTTTTGTATTTTGTTGTGTAACAGAGAATAATTCAGAAGGTGCAAATTAAGGAATTGTGCGCCATTTAATTGGTGCTAACTTATATTAGTTAAGTGGTTTTATAATTAACGATGTGCTCACATGAGCCAGTGAATTTATTTAACAGTGGATGACAAGTTGTAAGAAGTCATGGATAAGGATCAACGGGAGGATCCGCCACCCACAGGTGGTCAACCTAAGCCAGTATTGTCCCCACGGGATGAGTGTGCTGGCTTTGATCAAGAAAGGGCTCCTCTTGAGACCCCAATGAGTCCAACACGTTTGCGGGATAAAGTTGCTTATTACGAAAAGGTTTGGTCTTCTGGAAAAAAACGCGCAGCTGAAGAAGACAATGAAGCAAAGTTTAATATCGATGTTAATGCTTTTGAAAAACGCCTTAAAGAGGAACGGGATCGGCGTCAACATAAAGTTGATGATAATCCTAAAATTGAGTTTGTTAGGCTTCGATCCACACCCCAATCCTCTCCGCGGCGTGTTGATTCACCGGACTATGCAGGTCTTCAAAATGTGACTCACTTAAGACACAGAAACAGAATTAGTTCGACCGATTCTGGAAATAATGATTCTTTTGAGGAGAGCGTCGAGCGAATGGTTGAGGAGGGCCAGATTCATGGAAATGCGCGTTTAATAAAATTCGAAACAATAACAGTACGGAAATCTGTACGAGAAGTAACAACGTCTGGAGACGTGAGGACAATTTTAATGTCAGAATCAACTAGTCGTACTCCATCCGAGGAATTACTTACCCAAAAGGATGATTCAGCTTACCAAACCCATTCTCAGGACCTTAGTTCAGTGTCTCAAGCTTCATCAAATGTTTCTTTACACGACAAATTTTTACTGGAAGAGCGAACTGGTAGTCACAGGACTGCACCTTCTCGTGAAATTGCGAAGGCAAATCCCGACGAGGGTATTCCTGCTGGAAGTTTTGTAGTCTCTAGCAACAGACATCAACAACCGCACTGGAAACAAACGGGAGCTACTTCCATCCTTACGACAGGAAGACTAACCCCAACATTACTCAGTTCCGATAGAGTTGTTGGTGGTGAAGGTTCAGAGGAATCCGGGAGTTCTGAATGGTATAACGAGTATAGGACTCAATCATTTCAAAGCATGACGGCCAAGCAATTTGCACGCAGTAACTCGCAGTACGATAGTCACATACGAGAAATACGAGGTAAATTTAATATTTGGTACATTTCACAGTGCATTTAAATTGTATAAACTTGAACGATATGGGTCGCAACTTAAAGCTTCGAATAAAATTAGGTCATTCCTATAAATTCCGATGTCAACATGCGTGTCACCGCGATGTTGTTTGTGTACAGAATGAAGGGAGTTTCTATAGTGAAGTAAATGTGTGACAAAACTCCAGCATTCGTTTCCTTAACGTTTTTAACAAATATGTAACCATAATTTACGCATTAACGTAATATCTGGAATTGATAGGTTTAGTATCAATCAATATATTCATCAATGAATGGTGAATTTTAAATATTGTTAAACACTCAAAGGGAATCCTTTTTCTCTTTTTCCACAGACAGTGTGTAGTGCTCCTTTAGATGGAATTACGTGTGATTGTAAAAATGCCACACAGCAATATTGATTTTTCCTTGCTCTCACGTAATTTGTACACTAGCAAAACTCTGTCAGCTGTTTTCTTACGTTTATGAGCAGGCGGCCTACCCTTCCCCGTAATTTTTTTGTCTGTGGGTTTGGTTTTGTGACCAGGAGGTCAAGAAGAAATTACAAAAGAGAAAATTTAAAGCTTTTTACAAGTCTCTTGTGATTGAACTGAGCTTCTATCGCTACTTTAATGTTTGTGTTACCCTTGTTTTTCTGGTTTATCTGCGGTGTACTTTTAAGATTGTAATAATTATTGTCGGCGAGATCGCACGATAAGACCAAGGTGACTTGGGCAGAAGTGGCCTCAATGGCGTTCTTTGTAAATATGTATGTATACATATACTTTGTAAGCTTTTATCACGCAGCAGTATTAATAAGAAAGTTATTTTTGATACATTACTTAAATATGTAGGTATTATACTTTCCAGTGAAATTCGATAACGTAGTAGATAAACGTGGACACTATCGCTGCAAGTAGCTACAACTAAAAACTGCATTCTGTTATATTAATATTACTAGATGGATGTGTGGTAGTGAGCATATGGCTATTATCCTTATCTGTACTTAAAATCACCAAATTTACTTTGATATTTGATATTTTGCAGTCTATGTTTATAATGTTATTAGGAATTTACATGTTATATAATTAGGGCGAATTTTTAACGGTGTATATTTAGATGATGTTATTTCCTGTATAACGCTTCTCATGAGCTGAATATTCTATATATGTATTACACATCTATTTACTCTACTGATGTGAATGTGATCTTGCAACCAAATAAGCGAACTTTAATACTGATCTCATACTGCATCATGCATTTATCCATAACCAAGGAAACTGAGTTCAAAAACTTGGGATGTTCCTAAATATAAATCCGCATAGACTGATAGTAGGCATACACGAAATCAAATGTGTTGGGCCCACACTGCAATAGTCAACCTAGCATAGTGAAGTAATAAAGCATACTTAATGGTGATCATTGTTTAATTCAGTTTACATTCATTCATTGCCTTGACTAAGTAATAAGTTGGTAATCGCTAAGATCATCTTATTCATCCCAGTCTAATCCATTACTTGTCAGTTGAGTAGAAATTGGTTTATATCTTAGCTCAGTACCGTTACACGTTTTGGTTCTACCCATTACATGAATGATTTAGTGAGATTTAATTCACTAATCTTGAAACTTGTTTCGAGGTCTTTTCATATTTGACTTTAGTAGTAGATTTGTAGACACCTGTGATTTATCATTTGTTGAAACCGTATTCAGAATCTTCGAAACCGTATTCATAATCTATTTTAAGTGGCAGCGTAAAATAATATAAAAGAAAGTTACGTATGATCTAACAATAAATAATGTTCTATGGAAGTTTGTATTTTACCGGTAACCAGTTTATTTTAACCAACATACATATATTATAGTAATCGTCTACCAATAGTACCTATATGTACATGCATACAACTCAAAAATATAAATTCAATTCAGCTGTAGAGATCAAACAGGTCAATTTTAATTTTATTATTTATTTCAATTCTCCAATCAATATATTGCTTTGCAAAAAAAATAAAAAATTTGGCAATATAATTTCACTACCTCCAACCTTGATCTGTAAAGAGTTCAATCACACCCGGCTAAGGAGCGACTAACTTAGCAACTGGATCAATTTATCTTCTTGAACTGCGTTGCGCCGCAGATTTGGAGCACTGCCAATGAGAGCCACTGAATGTCGTACACTCAATTTGATTTATTGTTGAATTAAATGAAAGACATTCACGAAAGATCTTTATAGCGAAAAGACTTGTTTACGAATAAGATATGACTTATCTATCATGTATAAGAAAAATAGCGGGCTTAATTTAAAGAATGTAAAATTCTTTGAAGCATAGATTTGGAATTAAATTAGATATTATCGTATAACAAAATAAGAATAAGTTCGATAATTAGTAAAACCTGCCGTAAAACCGTTGCCGTCAAAAAAATTTAATTTTAATCCCTTGACATAGCGAGTTTCTCTTGAATGGGCGATTATTTCCTTTACCTCTGAATTTGATCTTTAGCCCATTAATTCTCACATGTATATGGGCGTAGTTCGTTATTTACTTCGGATACTTTACCTTTTATTATTTTTTCACTTTTATAGCCGAAAGTCTTGCCATAGAGAAATATCCGCAGAAATATCATACATGCGTTGCATATAGGTACATAAAGGAGACAGCGTCTTTAATAAGTGCTTCAAACCGGCTTTTCACAGCACATTGCAAAATCTGAACTCTCGAATAATATAGCATGGGTTACCAAGTTGGCAGACTTTGTCTAAAACCCACATGTTTGATTTAAGTATATTTTAGCATAATATGTACACATAATATAGATCCCGATGTCCTTCTTGATTATGAAGAATGGACACGCCTGTAGTTTTTTAGTTTTTTAAATCTTCTGTCGAATGTGAAAAACATCATAAGTTTGGTTCTAATTTGAACTGTGAAGGGCGTTTTCTTTTTATTGTCTAAAGACTTGAGCTCTATGCATATTCTATTTAGTATCGATTTGAATGCATTTATGACTAAAACTTTAAAATAGCGTATGCTAGGATATTACATAATTTTACCATTATCTTAGTCTCAAGTGCACATTCGCAAAAAATGTTTTAATTTGTTAAAATATGCAAATAATCATTCATTACAGTATTTCTCACGAATTAAAGTTAGAATTGGCAAGTTCATTTTGATAAAAACTTACGTAATTTATTGGTATAAATGTATTTTGTGTCTGCATTCAGGTTATATAGTATGCTCCACGGTCTGACTTCATCGGATCTCGTGTTCAGCAGGCACTTACATATATTATTGTAAAGAATTAATTTTCTGTAGAGGAATTTCTTTTAGATTTCTTTATCGACCCTTAGCCCAGCTCTCGTAGTATCGCTATTTATCGAATAAACAAATTCATCTTCTCGAATAGAAGGGGGTTACTAGGGTGCGTAAAAACTGCAAAGCCTCCCAAGTCTGTTTAGTCGATTAATGTCAGCTACTTTCCAAGATGTTTATGTTCTCATAATCAGTCAGAGAGTAAATAGCTAATAGGTGAGCGACAGACAAATTAATTATTATAACAAACTTCTGGAATGCCAGTGGCGAATAAAAACTCCATAAAAAAACCGGTTATGGTAAAAGTGACGTAATTCCGTTGCTGTTCACTTAAAATAGTCGCAGTTAAATTCAACTTTAGAACGGCAGCAAATGAATTTCTAAATTGAAAGTAGTCGCCAATTTTCTGAGCCAAGTGAGTCGCTTGAAACTGATATTGACCTAAAAAATTGCTCATTGAATCTGATAATGACATTCATTTTGACCTTGTCGGTGGCGTCATTTTGTCGAATATATTCCATACAAAATTGGTGGGTATATGCTTGATAATTTTACTGGCGTTAAGTTTTACCCAATCAAAGGTGTCCGCCGCAAGAATGTAATGAATACAAATACTCCTAATGGAAAAATGTTACGAGCATTGTTTAGCTACTGTTCTACTGATCATTGACGGTTATGAAAACGTCATTATCTGACAAATGTTTTGCGGTTTGGTGAAGGTCAAGTGAAATACATACTTGGCGGAATAAAACATGACCGAAAGGCTTCGATTACAGTTCCAAGCCTGAAAAAGAGTGGTTACATAATTTAATAAATTGCTAGAAATTATGCACGTTGTCACGATTCTATCGAAGATATATTTATCTTCACCGGAAAGTAATATGAATGAAAATCTGTCACTCATACAATATTTTGTATTGGTAATACCTATATACCTGCTTAAAACTTTTAACAAATTATTCTCCCATAATATTTCTATAGATATGAGATTTTTAGAAACTCAGATATTTATTTATAATAGCAAGTACATAAGTTAAGTTCATAATAAAAATAATTAACTGTTTTTTTATATCTTATCTTTGCAGAGGAGCAGGAGCGAGTTCAAAAGAAAACGTTTGTGAACTGGATTAATTCATATTTATCCAAGGTGAGTTGAATCATTGTAAATAGGTATCTGCGAAAGGGTGGTGTAAGAGTATCACTACTGATTTTAAATATTTATACCGTTTGATCCTGTTGATGGTCTTAATATTTCAAGTATAAATACAGCTGAAATATTTTTCTTGTGTGCAACCACCGATTCAATGATCACCTACTGTAGTATATCTAACTTTTCACTCATCTGGATTAGAATTTAGATATAACATACGTTTTATAACTACATACAAAGTAAGTAAATTTCCCTCTTTTTCCTCCTATCTATCACCAAGTATCTTTTGAAATCATTTATATGAAGACAAATCTTGACTTAAAATATTTCGTAATAAGAAACCTGCAGGCTTCAAGTCTATTTCAACTTATTTAAACGGAATAATTGCCCTATTTAATTTGATATCGCCTTCGACTGGGTAATTGTCATAATTCAAATAAATGAAGTTCGAGAAATCGATGACTGACATTTGGTGTAAATGACTTATTTCTTTCTCCTTTTTTGAGAGCCTTGAAGAATGCTGTTAAAATGATTTCTCGGGGGATTTTTGCACTGAGAGTTGTGACATTTATTTTCACCTTATTAATTAGAGTAAATAAATTATAAATATGAAAGTTTAAAGAACTTGAATTCAATTTTATTTTATGTTTCTTACATAGTACGTATATATAATATATGAATTGAAGATGTCTGCTGCGAGTTTCGTTTTTTTTTCTAGCTTTAACCTTATGAAAATATAAATAATATCAATCGTGCGCATGTATATACTCAAAATCTAAATCTGTTTTGACCGGAAATTTATTTACTATAAAACCGGGCAGATATCACTCGATAATCCGATCGCATACAATTGCCTCTACTACTTTGTTAACACGTAAATTTTTCTATTGAAATATACTCTGATAATGAATATGAAACTGAAATAACCAATTTTTAAACACCATCACCTTGTATTCCATCGTACATTGATTTCGATACTGCGTTATAAATCACAGTGGTTCGATCCCAATGCAAGAACCAATAAACCAAGATTGATCTACACCCGCCGCAGTGTTTTACCACTCAGTTCTCAGATAGGCAGATAGAGATATACTCGTATTTTTTTTTATTAACATTCAGACTTTCGGAGGTGAAATACAGCTAATTTGTTCCTATTAAATTTTTATTAGCCCGCGCTAACCTTGAGACAGCACAACACATCTGACAAATGATACGAGGTTTGTTTACTTGAGTGCTTAATTACATCATCGTTCGTCGACGGTTATTAGCAGGAGAGCTATTTTAACTATCGTAATCCAATATCTGGAGGGGCACGGTGGGTTAATGTTCTCATTATGAAATTTAAATGAAATTGAAGCAATATCGTTGAATTTCATAAACGAGTATTTATCAATTAATTAATTAATTGCATTCACTTCACGCAACGAAAGTACGCCACGAACCATAGCTATTAATGAATATTAAAGACATTTTCTTGTAATATATAAAAACCGCTGAGATATGCATGTGTTGTGTATGCGCAACTATAGCAGCCTCGGCTATTTTAAGCTTTTGAATTTGTTTATTTTTGCGACTTACGCGCGAGCTGTGGCAATGATTCAATGCTGACTTACCGGTTAATGTTTTTTAAATAACCGGTTTCAGAAGGGCGAGTTTGCTAGATAGTAAGATTTTAAGTCTTTCAAAGGTATTAATATAAATGAATATATTGCGGGTTTTAACACACTGGCAGATGTATGTACATACATATCATAATCCAGAAATATAAAGAAAAAACTAAAAACAAAACGCATTTTTGATTTCTGTTCGTTGGTATTGAAGCTAGGGACAGTGTAATATTTTGTGGTGCTTACCTATGTAGGTGTCTAGATTTTACCAGGCATAACGCAGAAACAAGTACATGCTTTTATAAATGCTAAAAATAGAAGTCGGTCTTAAGTGAAAGTTTCTGTTTCCTAGACAAAACGTTGTGGCGAGACAGAAGTAAAAACAGAGGGACCGTTTTGCAGTAAAAAGGTCATTTACATGTAATACATACCGGCCGGGAGGCTGAAATGCTTGCCAAAAATTTACATATGCTTAGAAAGTTAACAAATCTTCAGTTGGGGCATACACCGATAGTTACTGACTACGTCTACGAGATTTTGAGATAATGTAAATTTTAAATTATGATAAAAATCAATGTTTTCGTACTATAAGATTAACCTTAATGTTTAGCATGTGTGAGTGCAGTGTGCACTATAAATGTCCATATTTTCAATTATTCACCGAGATCCTGGAAAAGAAATATTATGAGAATGTAGATCTGATAAATTATTGGTCGAAACGATAGAAACGCAGTGTGTGATTAGGAACCTCGGAATAGAAAATTTTCGATATGATTACACAGTCGACATACCCGTTCAGTGCAGTAACATATTGTTTGCAGTTTTGCACTAGTTGTCTATTTTGACTACACCTATCCTGACAGTCAAGTCAAGTCAAGTCAAGTGCTTTTGCGCTTTCAAATTTCTTCATTGTCTTCCTTCTTTAGATTTTATTAGATGATTTTTCACATCCTTCGGATTGTCTTGTTTAGGGCGTTGGGGCTTATCTTTGGCCCTCAGTTCGATTAGATGTCCTCTCTTTTTTTCTTTTTGGTCCTTGGTTTGGTTTTGTTCACTTCGCGTGTTGTTGTTTGTACTTTTTCATACAGCTGCTGCCTCATATCAGCTGTAATGTATGAATTTCTCGCAAGAGTTTGTTATTTGTTTTGTTCGTGGAGGTAGATGTTTCTAGCATCTGGCTGTGCCAAAAGCAAGGCTGACAGGTATTTGAAATTTGCCGGTATGAGAAGATCCGGCAAGTTGTTTAATGAGTGAGTTTGGGTGGATAGGGATTGTCTCGACTTGTTTTTTCGTTAGAAATGAACAGATACTCCATGATAGGAGTTATATGGGCCGTATAATACTTCGTTGCGATAGTAAACGGCCGTAATTTTTTTGGATTTAGCGACTTGGCGGTTTCGTCCGGTGATAGGTTTCCGAATTCAGTTAAGTTCGGACTTTTGGACGTTAATTTTGATCCCCCATTTTTTGGGATAAGAGTCGAGATTGCTGAGATGTAGGTTGACTTTATTGACCGCCAAGAGCGGGCAATGAAATCGGGCGTATGTAAGAGAGTCATGAAAGGCGTTGTGCCGCTTTCATTTTGAGGTTGATCTGAGGTGTAGAGATTGAAGAGTATTGGGCCCAATATGGAGCCCTGGGGGACTCCTGCTGCAATATTGTTTTGAGCGGAGATTTATGGCCATCGAGTTCCACATAGAAGAATTTTTTAGAAGTTAGGAAACTGTGGATAAGTCTGTTTAGGTGTGGAGGAAACCCGATTTGGTTTAATTTGAATATTAGCCCTGCCGTTCAAACTGAGTCGAAAGCTTTTTCAACTTCGAGAAAGCACCCGACCGTGCATTCGTTTCTGTTTAGAGCTCTTGTGGCATCCGTATGAAATTTAAGTAAAGGGGAATGTAGAAGGTTTAGGCTTGAAACCGAATTGAGAATCTTTGTGGGTGTGCTTTTCTTCACAGATAATTGTAATTTGTTGCAGAATAACTTTTTCAAATAGCTTTCCCAAATTTGAGATGAGGGAGATTGCTCTAAATTCCTTGATGTCTTTAGACTAAGATTTTTTCGGGATGGGGAAAATTCGTGAGATTTTCCATTTTTCCGGGAAGTAACAATTATTTATATAATTGTTAAAAATGGTTGTAAGTAAATCGAGTGCTATGGGAGGTAGCTTTTTGATAATTGAATTTGAAACTTTATCAGGGCTGCTCGATTTTTTGATATTTATTGTCTTAGTTAAGACGTAGAGTTGAGGGGGTTTGTGAAGGTGTCTTGATCTTCTGGGCAGATTGCTGGGTTGTCCACAGCGATAAAGGTTTGTGGTATTGATTCGTTAGCACTAAGAAAGGTGTCAAGATTCCTCCTGATTTGAGCCATCTGTGCACCGCACCTGTTGTACAGGGCGATTAGAAGAAGCATTTCTTGAGAGGCGAGGAAAGCCTTCACTGCCGTGCACTCCATGTTGCTGAGGGGTCTAAGCTTAATTTCTTCCAATTTAAGCCCATTCCGAATTAGAATTAGTTTTGTAAGTAGTTGAGAATTTACAGCGATTGTGTTGGGCGCAGTTACTGGTGACATGTCGGAAACGCTGGCACTGCTTAAATTGTGCCACTCCTTTGGTGAGATGTTTTTCCCAATGGACGATCTGGTCCAGAAGGCGGTCCACCTTCATAATATCATTCATGCTGTATTGAGCATCGAAGGCAAAGATGAAGGCATCCATCTCCTTTCCCGATTTTTTGGTGCGAGTAGTCTGTAATTTTGCGACGCTCCTTATTTTAATTCCTTGAAGCTTTTCTTCAAGAGCGACCTAGACCTCTTCTTCATCGAAGGTGTGCTGACATCCTTTCAGCACGAGAGTTGTTTTCCGTCCTTCTTTTGGGGTGAAAGTGTAGGACTCTACCCTGATCTTAGCCGGCAGGTTAAAAATGACTTCCCTGTCTACTTCGGTGATTGGTTTAATGGTGCATTTATTCCCGCTTCCCATTTTAATAAAGAATTTCGGCCTGTTCTCCAAGCTGTTGAGTGTCCTGTTGAACTCATTGTAGTTCAGTCCGTGGGCGATAATTGGTGGTGGTCTGCTTACCTTTACTTCCACTGGTTCTACTGGCTTGGTCTTTGGCTGGATAACATGTCTGTTCTCCGTTTACAGCGCCTGATAATAATTGCTGCTATTTCTTGGGTCAGCTGCCTTAAATTTTTAGCTGATTCCGTGATCTTGGCTGGATCTTTCCGTGCTCGTCTCTTGTTCTCTACTAGCTGGAATTTGCTCTGGTCTGTGCCCATTTCCGCGTCATCCTCAGACATCTGCTCGGACAGGCTGTCGGTTGAGTTTGATGAAGTTGAAGGCTCTTTGCTTCCGAAAGACATTCTTTTTGCGAGAGATTCGATGATGTTGTCTGGTATGTTGTCTCTATGCTTCCAGACGCAAAAACTTCTCTGACGTTGGCTTTCACAGCACTAAAAATGTGTTCTTTGCTAGCCATTTTCACTTCAGTTTTTATTATTGCTTTTAATAGTTTTAAAAGTTCACTTCATTTGAGTCTTTTTCTCACTTTTGTCAAAATTATGTCACGAAGTGTCAATATGTCGTCGGCAAATTGACGTTTCAATTCACTTGTTGCTTAATTAGTGTCTTTGTTTGTACATATATTTTTACAGATGTATACACACGACACAAAGCACTATTCCAATTTGTCCCTCACACATACACTAATCACTTCCCACTTCCCCGCACGTGTTTGCGTATTTGTAAGATTGTTCATTTGCTAAATTGCTCCTTCAGGTGTTGATCCTTTGGATGTTCTGCATGAACTCTCCACCTATCCTGACTAACACTGTAATGTAAGGTCACTTTTATATTGGCGTGCGGTGAACGATGAGCTGTGAGAGGTAAAACACCGCTTAGCCAAGCCATCGCTACGAAAGTTTTCATATTAAAGAGCGTTGAACTGTGCCGCCGAGCGGTGTTTTCACAGCTCAGCTCAACTAAGTGGTGAGCGGATCAGTATGAAAACTTTGCCGTCTATCGCGCACCGCTCAACGTTGACAGCTCATCGCTCACTGCTCGACAATCTGTGAACTACCTAAGAATGGTTGCCTTCAGCGTTTTAAATGCATTGGGCATTATTAGCAATCCAATGTCTTAAAGTAAGGATATCAATATTAGCTGAATGTAATTTTAGTGATAGGAGGAATGCTTTTAGGGTTCCTTAACGGCTTTTAGCCTAAAGTTCGCTGAAAGTATCCAGTGATATTGCTTCTAGTTGACATAGATATCCTTAAAACCTTTTTAAATCATGCAGCCATATGTTGAGAACTCGGAAGAATTAAGTCGGTGTATAGATGCACCCTTTTTGAATATTAAAATATTTCATAATTCAATTTTCATATTTTATTTGCAGCGTATTCCACCACTTCGGATAGATGATCTTATACATGACTTACGTGATGGTACTAAACTGTTAGCTCTTTTAGAAGTTTTGTCCGGTGAGAAACTGCCAGTGGAGAGAGGTAGAGTTCTTCGCCGGCCTCATTTTCTAAGTAATGCAAACACAGCGCTACAATTCCTGGCTAGCAAAAAGATTAAGCTGGTCAACATCAATCCGGCAGATCTGGTGGATGGGAGACCACCAGTTGTGCTTGGTTTGATATGGACAATTATACTTTACTTCCAGGTTAGTATTTTGAATATTTCTTTAGATTTTGTATGCGGAAGTAACACATGTAAACATATATTTCGTAAGCTTTTAGTAGTAGACTCGCACTAATTTTGTATGTACAAAAATAGAGTAAAAGCTATGTAAAGTAAAATTTTGTAATTTCCCCTCACAAGCTTCATATAAGAAGGAGAGGAGAACTTAACCTCGTGTATCAAGCACCGGTAAGTTTATAAAAGGTTATCATAAGTAGATGAATTGCTCTTCTGACGTTTTTAAGACTGTATTGCTTGCACAAAGTTTTTATATATTTTGTTTTTTATTCAATGATTTATTTATTTCAACAAAATTTCAGATTGAGGAAAACAGTCGAGCACTTCAGTATTTGGGTCACGGTATAAGCGGATCGGTCAGCTCATTAGACAGCATTACACCAACTACAGCAAACGTAAGCGATGTTAAAGCTGAGAAATGGAAACAAGGTGCTAGGAAGACGTTACTCCAATGGGTTACTAATGCCCTACCAAAGTAAGACATTTGTTCCGTATACATTAATGTTATTTACAATGATTGCACCCGAATGCTTTCAAGAGAATTCTCCTATTTCGTACAGTTTCTGTAATAGGCCTTTTGTAACATGGTCGAGCGCCTGTTTCGCAATGTTGCTTTTGCTTCATGTAATCAATTAAATTCCACTTTTCTTTTTTCCTTTTAGAATTTCTCTGTCCTCCATATAAATTTTTTTTGTACATTGGGTGGGTACCTTCAGAAATTTTTTTAAGATATTGTTCAAACACCTGTGTAGTGGGTAATTTTTCTTGCAATATCATAATATAGTATTGGTTTGACTTGAACGTGTGCGATTTTTAGAATCCATATCATGCTGTACCGGTAATAATGATTCTACCGAGCTAAACAAAAGTTTTCATTACCCCACTCTTGTTATTTCGGGGATGTTTTGAGAGGAATATTCTGTAAAGTTTGGTATTTCTAGATTACTATCGCGAAATTAATCAACACGATTATTTTATTGCAGAGACTTAGGCATCGAGGTGCGTGATTTCGGCGCTAGCTGGAGAGATGGTGTCGCATTCCTAGCTCTAATTGATGCTATCAAAGCGAATCTTGTTAATCTTGCCGAACTAAGAAAGGCATCTAATCGCGGGCGTTTAGAAACTGCCTTCGATGTTGCTGAGGCTAAACTTGGTATAGCTAAGTTACTTGATGCTGAGGATGTTGATGTCGATAAACCAGATGAGAAAAGTATTATGACATATGTTGCTCAGTTTTTACACAAATATCCAGAACCAAGAGTAAGAAAAAATGATTACCTCTGATATAATCATGTTATATTGAATTATTGATTTCTTTACAGGGAGCTGGACGTGAAGGTATATCAACCGTACAAGATGAATTCGAAGAACTAAAACAATGGCTTATTGAAAAGACAAACTTATATCAACCAATGGTGATTAATAATTCCTTCCCCCGTGATTTCGAGAAATATTTGATGGGGCAAGCAGAAGTAGATTATCGGGTTCCTCTTTATAATAAACTAAAGAATCTCGTTGATTCGCAACCAAGTTTTATCCAAATAACCAGACAGTCCTGGGAAGAAATTGTGAAATTATGGCATCGGCTCAATTATCAAATGCTCTGCTGGTTGTGGCTACTGGATTCCGCGTTGCCTGGTGAATTTGGTATTGTTGGTAAATGGTTAACAGAAGCAGAGAAGATGCTCCTTGATGATGATATTCCAACAGCAATGAATGAGGAAACTGCGTCAATTATTAGCAGAAAATTAGAGGGTCATAAAGCTTTTTTCGCTGACTATCCAAGAATTACTGAATTATTCGAAAACGCTAAAAGGTCTCCATTAGCCTCTAAAGTTCCAGTAGAACAGATGAAAACAATGGAACGTAGACTATACGATATTGGTCCAAAGGCAGCTGAACGTCGTATTAGGCTAAAATTCCTTGAGCACAAGTGTTGCTTAATTGCTTTCCTCAATTTAGTGGAAAATAAACTAAAAGGATGGACAGGCAAATATAGCTACGAAGACAAAGTCCAACAGTTGTTAGAGCAATATAAAAATTTTGTTTCTCGTAACAAAATATTCCAAGAATTTAACAAAGCTTTGGATGACATGCAACAAGTCGTGCAAGAATACAAACGTGATGGAAACATTTCCCCAAAGGAAGTGGCTGAAATCGATAAATTCATGAGAGAAACTGAAGAGAGATGGAAAAGAGTGTCAATGGATTTACGTTACTGCCAGAATACTCTTGAAGAAGTGCTTGCTTGCTGGAAACAATGGAATTCAATATCAATTGAATTTGAGGAATGGTTAACCCTAGCTGAAAGGAAGGTACGTCAGGCTGAAGATGAACGATTAGATTTCTTCCAAAATATTAGTGTTTGGAAGGATAAATTCCAGAGGATGACGGATTCAGTTAACTATTTGGTAGCTTCTTGCGAGGAAAGAGTTTCTTCTAATCTGCAGGATAAGTATGCTAATTTGTCCTCAAGATGGGAAAAACTATTTTCAGAAACGAAGCAATACATGCACGCTGGAGATATAATTCGATCTCGACTAGAATTCAAGTCTGGTGTAGAACGGCTGAGCTCTTGGCTCCGGAATGCTGAAGGCATTCTTGCAAAACAACCTCCAGGTACAGTCGAACATATAAAAAAATATGGCGAAGAGCTGCAACAGCTGGCTCTTGAGATTGACGACATTGAGGAACTGTTTAAAAATATTAGCAAGACCTTTCAAGGATTAATACAAGATCTTTCTCGTGAAGAAGTTGACAAAATGATGAATATTCTCAAGACAGAAAAGGAATCTTTGGTTCGAGTGCGTGCGCAAATTCCAATGAAACTTCACTTGTTCCATCAATTACTGATTCAGCAAGAAGCCCTAGAATCTGGGCAACGAGAGATTCACCAGTGGTTAGATGAAGCTGAAAGTCTTCTAGGCACATACACCTTAAACGGAGGAAAAGATCAAATCAATGAACAACTTAACAAACATAAAACTTTCTTTTCCAGAATCTTGTATTACAGATCAATGCTTGACAGCAAAAATAATGTGTTCCAAAACTTACTTAAGTCTGTGGCAACTGACCAGAGTATTGATACTAGCGAATTTAGACAAAAAATTCAACAATTGAACGATCGATTTACGTATGTTACTAAGCATGCGCAACAGTGGGAGCAAAAACTTCTGGAAGCATCGCGTTGTTGGCATAATTTCAAGGAAAGTGAACGCATTGTAAGTGAGTGGCTTATGAAAGCAGAAAATCTATTGCAAGAGCGACATATTGATTCCAAACATTCAATTGACACACAAAAAATGTTCTTCGAGCACGTCAATGAGAGATGGATGAACGATTTAGTACAAACAGCACAAGAATTGCTTAAATGCCTTCCACAAGAAGAACAGAAGCCCATCATCAGCACCGTGGAGAAGCTTCAAAGCAAGTGGCAAGATATTTTGTTACAGGCTCCTTTGCATTTGATGAAATTGGAGTTCCGTCTAGACGAAACCACCTTCTATGAGTATATCAAGGAAGTTGAGAAAGAAATTCATCTTGAACAGCAAGCTTTGAACAAAAACGAAGATGTGGATTCAATTCTGCAGCGAAATCAAAATTACTTTAAGTCTCAGGGAACTGTACATAAAATTGAAAAGAGCCTTGAAAGTATGAAACGAATCAGCACGACATACGGACAAAGTCAGCCAGGCGATAAATTAATTTCTGAAGCTTATACAAATGCAGAAAAAGCTTGGAACAACGTGACTGAAAGAGTAGAAGAGATGCGAAAGGCCTTACAACAAATTCCAGCTCAATGGGAGTTTTACCATCAAAAATATAATGAGATGGTGTCCTGGATGGATATGGTAGATAAATCGTTAAAAAATATCGTCAATGAGGTGAACAGCATGGAAGAGTTTGAGAAGGAGAGAGTTGTCTTCCAGGTAAGATTTTTTTTTTAGGTCTTTTAATTATGGCCCCTTTTAAGAACTCTTTTCTAATTTCATGCAGCTTAGAGAGCTAGTGGTAATTTAATCATGTTTAATATACCTTCCTGCTTTTAATCCCTTCAATTGGAAATAATTAAAGCATACAACCTAAGTTAACAATTTTTCAACTAGCAGAATTACCAAACGCTGCGTTTTACGTTCCTCTTCTTTTATAATTTTTCAGCTTTTTTTATTTCCATTTTGATTTTCGATTTTATTTCCATTTACAGAAAATATGTCAGGAAGCGGATAATAAGCGTGAAGACATGAAATGGCTAGTTCGGACTTTGGATTCCTTGCTATCCTACGCTACAGAAGACGAAAGAGTTGTAGAACAAAAGAAACTGGAAGCCCTTATTGCCCGGTACAAGAACTTAATTCCAACAATTGAAGTGACGATGGTAAAAACGGAAGTTTTTTCAAAATGTTACACGTACCGTCGGGAAGTCCATGAAGTTGTATGCCTTTTGAATAAAGTAAAGGAGCAAACGTTAAGTGCTCCTCCACCAGACACTTTAGAAAAAGTCAATAAGATGATCCAAGAACAACAGTATGCCATAAATCAACTCGACCACCAGCGAACCCATATTATGTCCATGCTTCAACGAGGACGCGACTTGAGTAAAGATATCCATGCTCCGTCTTTTGTTAGTGCTGAAGTGAAGAATCTTGAAACTGGTTGGAATGAAACATATACGGAAACGTTGGATAAGCTGAAAAGCCTAAAAGGAACTCAAACAGTCTGGAATGACTTTGTCGAACAGAAATCCGAAATCATATCTCTTTTACACGGCGCAGAGACTGAATTGAGGGCTCTGACACCCCTTCAAACCGACCCTAAAAATGTTAGCCAGGACTTATATACGAAACGTGAATTAAATATGTCCTTGCAGCAGGCATCTCACCAGCTTTTACCTAGGTTGCATGAGTTGTGTGCAGAATTGGCACCACTTGCTGCCCCTGAAAAGCGACCAATTTTAGAAAAAGAAGTAGTTGAAGTTGAAAAGATGTTCTTTAATACAATGGAGCATGTCAAAGATCGAGTTGGCTATTTGGAAGATTATAGCGCTAAGTGGAACAATTACAAAGCAAGATTAGTAGAACTTCACGAATGGGCCAGCAAAGCGGCTCCGAAATTGATTGAAACTTTGCAATCAGAAGATCTAACCCCTGAAGAAAGAGTGGTAAAAGCCAATGCATTACGGGGAGTTCTTACAGATAAAATGAAACAGCTTGACATTCTTGGAGCAGATGCCGCTGAGTTAGCTCCAAAAGAAGGAAATATCACTGAAGCAAAGAGACTGAAAGGTGAGATATATAAATTGCAAGAAACCCTAAGTGCCATCAACAGAAATGTTGATCATCAAGCACAAGCTGTCAAAGAAGATCTTGTCAATTGGCAGAGGTATCAGGCTGGTATACAAGAGATAAAGCCATGGGTAGAGCAGTGCGAATTGAAGGTAAACTCGATTGCTCCAAAAGCAATATCCTTACAGGAAGCTGTGCAATTGCAACAGCAAGCGAAACTCTTTGAGAACCAATGTCAGGAGCAACTGGATAAATTGCAAGGCATGTCAATGATTAGTCAACAAATGCTTTGCAAAACTAATGCCCCGGATGAATTGGATGCTATGCATTCTAGATGGACGTCTGTTCATGAAAGTTCAAAACAAATAACCTCCAAGCTTGACAAACTTGTCTCAAATTGGCAATCATTTGATGCGGAAGCTACGAAACTCGAATCTTGGATAGAAAATGGGAGCAAAGTAATATCGAAGCGCCCGTCCTTAGTAAATACTCCTCATGTGGACAAACTTGAAAAGGAACTAGTAAAATTAAAGTCATTCAACAACGAGATTTCTGAACAACAAGCAAAACTTGTTTCTCTGGGACAAGCTTCGGATCATATTGCAATTAACTTAGCTCCAGAAGGTGTAATCGTTTTAAAGGATCGAGTAAATGCAATGAAAACGAAACTATTAACTTTGTCTGAACAGACACGTGCAAAAATCAACGAATTATCTGATGGAATTATGGCTAGGCAAGACTTCAATGCTAAAATTGCTAATTTCTCCAACTGGATGGATCAGTTGCAAAGTCAAATTGCTCAGGTTGAAGAAATCAATCCAGAGAATGTGGAAACAAGTTTGCATGTTGTACACGCGCTTCTACAAGAACATTCAGACAAAAAGCCAAACTTTAGCGCAATCTATGATGAAGTAAAGCAACTTTCCTTGAACGCATCGCCCGAAGAAGCGAACATTCTAAATGATTCATATACGTCTTTAGTAACTCATTTCCAGGACCTCGAAAATGACATGCAACATAAAAAAGTTTCCCTTGAAAACTGGATTGAGCTTCTGGGATGGAAAAATGAAACTGAAAATCATCTCAACCATTTACGTCATCAATTAGAAAAACCAGAAAAACCTAATTCCAATGAACTAGGTACGATTCTGGAAGAAATTGAAGACATTTCGAAAAGCTTAGTGTTTTGGAAGGACCAAGCTAAGAAGATTGGTGACAATCCAGCAATTCATCTGCGAGATTCGATCACAAGAAAACCACTTAATGCCATACAAGTAGTTAATGATTTAGAAAATAAACTGGATAACCTGAAACTTCGGTCACAGAATCAGAAAATGGCCATGGAAGAAATGGTGGAGAGGAAAACAAAGTTCCAGGAATTGGAACAGAGCTTTGTACAGGCTTTGAAAAAAAACCGCCTTCGATTAGACCTAATTCTTTGTCTTAAACCAAATGCACAAAATATTGATCAAATTATTACTGACTTGGTAACATTGAATGACGCATTAAAAACGCAATCTGATTTGAAGAGCAAAATCCACGATGAGGGTACAATGCTAATGAGGGAAGACATCGCAAGTATGCCTGCAATCCAGGAGTCACTTCTTGTCATGGATAAGTGTTGGGATAGTTTACAAGATGAAATTGCAGATCGGATTCAAAAATACAACTTAATAAGTCAAGCACTAAAAGAATATGCAGATATTAAGGATAAGTTTGACATGGAATTGAGAAAGGCCCAAGATATGCGACAATCTATACCAATACAACCTAAAGATGAAATAGAACTTCATCAAGCATCCGAAAAAACAAAGAAGACATTGGAACAAATAAGAAAATGCAAAGTTATTCTTGATGAATTAGATCGTAAAGGTAAGTGTGTCCCTCGTAACATGTTTTTTGTTTTATTTTGTTGTTAACGTTACTGTTTGAATTGCAGCTATTAATAGTATTAATTATGTATGTTTTTCTAGGTAATGCTGTTATAAAACTCTTCGACTCTATTGGAGAGCCCATTCCACAAGATATTAACTCAGACATTGATTCGTCTAAATTGGCATGGCAAGAGCTCTACGATAATACCGCAAAGAATGCTCATCTTTACGAAACAGAAGCAGTCATTTGGAATCAGATAGAAGAGGCAAAAAAAGAACTCCTTCCGTGGTTATCCGAAACAAATCAATCGCTATGCGATGCTGCTGACAACACAATAGAAATTGAATTCGGACCAATAAGACTTAATAAGTATCGAGCAGAACTACCTTTTTATTTAGAACTGAAGAAAAGCATTGAAGATAAAACAAATGAATTAGTAAGGATCAATAATGGTGCTCAGCTACCTGCTTTGATTGCTTTAAACCAACTTTTAGCTGAGCAATGCGCAGAAGTTGAACATAACGCAGATCGCTTAAACTTAGTTGCTCAGTCATTTAATGAACAGGAGCAAGTTTTACGGAAAAAAATAAAAGTGGCTGGAGAATCAGTGAGCAAACTTCGTGAATCATTAATTACATGTGACGACATGTCAGGAGACAACATTAAAATAATCGAAAGGCTCCAAAAATGCAGGAATCTTCAAGGTGAGTTGGATGACGCTGGAAATAATATTGATAATCTTCGAGTTCGTGTTGATGAAATGAAAGCGGTTTACCCAACATTTGGTGAGTCAATAATTCCCAAGGAGTTAAACAACGTCCAAAAACGTCATGAAGGTGTTCATATGTATGCTAAAAAAATTGAAGGAACCCTCCTTCAATTCTTAAGAAAATTCCATGAAGATAAAGTCGGAATGCTCAAGCGAATGATTTCTACTCAGAAAGAAAAGGTCGCATGGTGCGCTCCTGAATCATCTAGTGATAAGTATAACTTGGATGTAAAAAAATCATCACTTCAAGAGGTACAAAAAAGTATTGGTGAATGCGAAAATCGAAAAGCAGATGTTCTCAAATCTTTACAAATGTTAGAAACAGTTGAGTCTCCAGAGCACGTTGCTACATTGAAAAATGAAGTCGAAAAGATAAATGCTGATATGAAAGAACTTCGAGCTAATTTTGATAAGATAAAGGGCATTCTGGATGAGAATGTTGATCTATGGAGTCAATACGAAGCCTCAAATGAAGCAATATCATCATGGTTACGAGATATTGAAGGAAAAGTCAAAATGGAAACCAGTAACCAAATCGACCTGCCTCAAGCGAATGAAAAATTGAAAGAACTTCAGATATTGCATCAAGATATTGAAAGCCATAAACCAACGGTAGAAAGTCTGGAAAAGACATCACAGCTTTTAATTCATAGGAATCCAGAAGCCAGAATTGGACAATTTGTGACTCACTTGGTACAAAGATATCAAACTGCAGCAAAGGGTTTGTCTGGTTACATCGATAAAGTTAAAAATGCGCAAAATGCGAACGAAAACTTTGCCAGAGCTGTGAAGGAATGTACCGAATGGTTAACTGACTCAAAAATAGAGTTTAATGAATTAGCCAGAATGGGATCACCTGGATCATCATCAGCTACCGCACAACAATTACAAGTTATCAAAAATTATAATAAAACTTTTGAAAACGGACAGATTTTATTGAATAATGCTGTAGACATTGGCGAAGCTCTATATGCAATCATCACACCTGAAAATCGGGAAAAGATTCGAGCTGATTTAAGAAAGCTTCGAGAAAGTTTTGACTATCTAAGGGATGAAGCGAATGCACTTCTACAGCAAGTGGAAGCAGTTCTAATACAAAAGACTTCAATTGAAGAAAGTTATTCACAAGTTTCCCAGTGGTTGAGCGAATCTAAAGCTAAGGTTGGAGACACAGAACTATATCCAACACTGACAGCAAAGAAAGCTGCATTGCAGAAATTCAAAACGCAGTTTCAGGAAATTAATTTACATAAAAGTGCACTTAAGCAACTTCAAGATAAGGCATCAAATCTGTCAGATGATGAGTCTGAACGCAAAGCTGAGGAATCAATTCAAGAGTACAACCAACTGGGCGGCAAAATATCGGAAAGGATTAATACTTGTCAGAACCACGTAGTTAATCATGAAGCCTACGAGCAAGTTCTAGAGAAGGCTCAGGATTGGTTGAACACACTAAAATCAGAAGCTATCGATATATTAAATGATACCACATTTGAAAAAGATGGTGCTGAAGAAAAATTGATTGTTGTGGAAAATTTAATTCAACAGAAACCCGAAGGAAATACTATTTTTGATACTTGTAAGAAACAACTTGAAGTAGTTCTTACTCAGACGCATCCAAGTGGACATTCAGCATTACTGAAGAGCTTTGAAGAACCAAAACGCTGTTGGGATGAATTCATATCCCTTTGCGAAGATTCCTTTGTCAAACTTAAACAGCTGTGTAGTAAATGGGATGAATTTGAAAGCATTATAGATGGAATTGATCTGTGGATGAAGAATATTGAGAGCGTTGTCAAAGATCAAAGTCTCAAGAGTACAACTGAAGCAAAGGAAGCACATTTGAAGAATTTAAAGGAAATGCTGCAGGAGATTAACGATCGTGGTCGCGCTATAAATGACTTGATGGATCAGGGACGTGAGATTGAAGGTGAAACAGATCTGAATTTGAAGCTTTCACGATTAAATACTCGATATCAGACTCTAAGAAATGGTTGCAAGGAAGCGATAACTAAATACGAAAGCTATGTCAAGGACCAAAAAGCTTTTAACAAGGATTATGATGAATTTAAGAAATCTTTGCAAGAATGCATCAACAATTTGGCTAAGAACAATGAAATTGTTGGCGACTTGTCCATATTGCAGGACCGGCAAAAGAAGATTCGTGAAATGTCAGATAAAAGAATTAGTGACTCGACCGCTTTTGAAGCTCTTATTGATCAAGGGGAAAAATTGTATGGGCACACTAGTCCTGATGGCCGAGAAATAATTCGCCAATTATTGAGAAATCTTCGGACTATGTGGGATAATTACACAGACGATCTGAATTCAGCTACCCAAAAGCTTGATCATTGTTTACTACAGTTCGGTGAATTCACTATGGCTCAGGAGCAATTGACGAAATGGTTGAAAGATGTTGAAAAAGCAATGCAAAGCCATACCGAATTGAAAACAACGCTTCAAGAAAAAAGGGCTCAATTGCAGAACCACAAATTAATGCACCAGGAAATTATGACCCATAATGCGCTTGTAGACAACGTATGCGACAAGGCCCAATCACTGGTCGATCAGACGAAGGACACTTCCTTAAATATCTACCTGCAATCAATTAAACAACTTTTCCAGAACATCGTTAAGAAATCTGATGAGCTGTTATACAACTTGGAAGAATGCGTACAAGTACACACTGATTTGAACACAGTGCTCTCGGCCACAAAGGTATGGGTAGCTGGTGAAAAAGAGAAGTTATTGGATTGCGATGACACTTACGGGGAAAAGTCTGATATTAAACGTAAACTAGCCACATTAGACCAACTTACGAAGAATAAATCGAATGGAGAGAAGCTATTAAAGGATGTCCGAGAACAGTTTGAGAAAGTCAAAAAAAGTACTTCCCCAAAAGGTGTGGAAGTTCTGGACAAAGAAATCGCTGAAATTGAAATAACATTCAAGAGTCACTTTGATGATATTGAAGGAATTGAGGGTAAACAAAACGATGTCCTAAACCAATGGAATGCTTTTGAGAAGGCTTTGGATGAGCTGACCAAATGGTGTCGATCTGCCGAGAGTGTGTTTCGTGAACAATCTCTTCAGTCTTCACTTGAAGATAAGATAGCTCAATTTGAAAAATACAAGGAGCAACGAGAAAAGATTTTGCAAAAAGAAAAAGAAATTGACGGTTTTGTTGACAGTGCCCATGCTTTAATAAACAACTGCGGGGCTGATCGACTAAGGACACTTACTTCACAAATCACAAACCGGTACCAATTGCTGCAAGTTTTAAGCAAAGAAGTAGTCAATCGTTGGCAATGTATGGTCGAGGACCACCAAAACTATGCGGATAAGCTGCGAGAGATTGATTTTTGGTTGCAGCCGATTGAAAAGAATTTGGAAAGCTCACTCAAAGAGGAGTCAACAAGAAGTGCTAATATCTTACAAGTTCTACTATCTGAAAAGGAACAAGCTGAGAATTTATTAACATCCTTGAATACTCTCGGCGAGAAAACCTTACCAGAAACATCAACGCAAGGAAGAGAGAAAATTAGACAAGAGCTTCGTAATATCCGCGACCGATGGGACAGACTTGATGAAGGTATCAAGAATTTGCAGAAGCGTCAAGAAGCACAATCAATACAATGGTCGACTTATCAAGATATTCTTAATCAGACACTAACGTGGTTGGATTCGATAGAAAAACTTCTTCAAAGTGAATGTCCAACCACCTGGACTTCCACACAAGAGATTCGGTCAAAACTTTTTAAATATAAAGGGACAATGCAAGATATTAATTCCCATAATCGTGTGATTGAGGCAGTAAATGAAAAAGCAAATGCCTTTATGGAGGGAAGCGTTCCAGAAAATGTCGCAGAAGTTCAAAAAACGTTGAATAACATTAATGGCAGATACGAAAAAGTTGCAGATTTTTGTAGTAAATTACTTTCGCAATTAGAGGAAGCGTTTGATGTTTACCAATTATTTAACGAAATGCAAAAATCCCAACTGGACTATCAAAAAAATCTGTGGGATCGACTCACTGGATACTCAGAGTACTCAGGCAACAAAGCTGCTCTTCAATCTCGTCTCATAAAAGTGATAGAAATCCAGGACTCCCTGCCTGAAGGTACTATGAAGCTGCAAGCGTTATCTGAACATATTGAGAAAAATACCAACATGATTCCTCCTCGATCGAAGGAAGCAATGTCCCGAGATCTTGCAAATTTATATGCCGATTTTGAAAAGTTCGCCGCTGCCCTGAGTGACGTAAGGAGCTCTCTCGAAAATAGGATGCAAAAATGGAATGATTACGAAGTGAATTTGGACCGACTTATTGCGTGGTTAGGGGAGGCGGAAAATAGCCTTAAGAATTATTCACCGAAAGCAACATTAGAGGAAAAGATGGAACAATTGAACAGATTCCAGGTAAGTGTCATTAATTACAGATCATATTTAATAATTCATTTTAGTTAATTTTAACCTGATAATGCATCTATTTTTGTAAAGGGTCTTATTGTTAGCTTGCGTCAAAATGAAGCCGAATTCGAGAAAATAAAAGACGATTCATCAGAATTGATTCAGACTAGCGGAGAAACGAGGATTTCTGTAAATGTACAACAAGTCACTTCCAGATTTCAATCGATTCAAACTACAGCAAAGGAAATTCTGAAAAAATGCGAGCAATCAGTGTATGATCATCAATTATTTAATGACAAATATAAACAGTGCTCTGACTGGACAGCAATAGCCCAGGCAAAGTATGACGAATTAAGTGATTTATCTGGAATAGCTTCACGCGAAGATCTTATCGTGATACAAGTGGCAATACAAGAACTTCAAGCACAACATTCGAATGCAGCTTTGCTCCTCAACAGCACTGTAGAGCTAGGTGAAAAATGTTACCCGACAACAGCCCTTGAAGGCAGGGAAACTATTCGTGTTCAGCTCGAGGAACTGCAACAAGCTTTCGAACAGCTGTTTGATAATATAACTAGCACGGCTCGTATGATTCAAGCCAAAGTTTCTAAGTGGTCCGGTTTCGACGAAATTGCAGATAAATTACAGATTTGGTTAAGTACCGTTGCAAAGCAGTTACCAGTGGAGATCGAACTAAGGACTACGCTAGACGAAAAACGTGCAAAGTTACAGGTCTACAGAGACATTTTAAATGACATGCAAAATCATCAGGTCGAATTGGGTAATTTACAAGAGATCGCAAAGAATTTACCGGAAAAGACTGAGCGCGTTGAGCAAAAATTGTCAGCTTTGACGGAACAATTTAATAAATTACACAAGCGGGCGCAAACATTCGTAGAGCGTTATGAAAGTATAGTAAGCGATCATCAGATCTATTGCAAAGCTGTGATGGATACGCAAGAGTTTATAGAAGCAACACACAATACTGTAGATCTTTGGGGTGATTTAGATTTGGAGAGAGTTTCGTTACATACAAACCTCGACAGGCTGAAAAACCTGCAGTTAAGTTTAGCAGATGAATTTCCCAGAGTAGCACAAGTGCGTGCATTAGGGGAGAAGGTAATACCTGGAACCTTGGAATCAGGACAGATTAATATCCAGACTCAAATTGATAATACTCAACAAGAATGGGAGGGGCTACTATCTGCAATAGTTAGCACTATTGATTCAATAGAGGGACGCCTGCAGCAGTGGACAGAATATGAGAAGTTAAAGGATCAGTGTTTAGCTTGGATTCGAGAAACGGATAGCAAACTTCATGCTATAGACCTGAAAGCATTGTTATCAGAAAAGAAGAATCAACTGGAAGCATTAAAAACACTGCAAGGTGAAGTAAGAGCGAAAGAATTAGAGGTAGATAATGTATCTGAGAAAGGCCAGCAATTACACAAGGGTCCCGCTAGTACAAGAGCGTCACAAGTGAATGAATTAGTCCTTAAATATCAACAAGTTTCACATAAAGTGAAAGAGTTGAACAACAGATGGCAACAATATGTAACCAGTCATCAAGAGTTTGACAATCAAGTAAAGGAACACACACATTGGATGGAATCTATTAGAAATAAATTGGACTACTGCTCTGATCTAAGTGCCATGTCCCAAAAAGATTTGGAAAGTAAGCTTGCAACAATACAAGAAGTAATTCTGCTTAAAGACGAGGGATCTGTCAAAATTCAAGGTCTTGTGGAATTAGCACAAATCGTACTTGCCAATACAGCAACCGCTGGACACGAACCAATTAACAAAGCAATTGCTAAAATACAAGAAGATTGGTCTACCCTAGCTTTAAAAATGATCGATGTTAAAGCTAATCTTGATGATTCAATTAATCAATGGAGCGGCTTTTTAGAGCAAGTTCAAAATGTAAAGAAAACTGTTGATTGGTTGGGCAACATCATCAAAGATCTTTCCGAATTTCAAACAACAATGCCAGAAAAGCGCGCTCAATTGGACCGAATTAAAGGTGTTGAGGAAAAAGTTCGGTTAGAAAAGATTGATGTTGACGCTCTTAAGGCGCAAGCAAACGAAATGTTGGCTAGCGAACAACAAAGTCAGGCCGCTTATCAGGCTCAAGGGATTCTGAATAAATTCGACGAATTAGCTGATGCAACACGTAAGCTTTTAGTCGATCGAGAGGAGCAGTATCGCGATCATCGATTGTACAAAGAGGCCTATGATGATCTCATAAGTTGGATTAGCAGAGCTCGGGAAAAGTTCCCATCACTCAGGCAAAGTAGTTTAAGTGATAAATTGGCTATTGAGAATGCAGTTGCAGCAACTGAAGCATTGTTAAACAAACAAGCGCAAGGAGAGCTACTTGTTGAACACTTAATTCATACAGGTAAGTTTTAATATTTCTTTTTTATCGGACAACCGTGTTTCCAAAATGTCGGTGCAGACTACGGACAGCATTCACGTTGATTTTATTCTTGTCTCTAAGCAGTAAAACAGTTTTTAATTTTTTATAGGTGAAGTAGTTCTGGCTAGCACATCGCCCCAGGGTCAAGAAATTATTCGCAATGATATCAGAGCATTGCGTGATGGTTTTGAAAGTCTCTTCCGGGAAATAATTCAACAAAAAGATGAACTTGAAGTAACACTAGTGCAATGGAGGGATTACAAAGAAGAATACGAACGGCTGTTGGAGTGGCTGCAACAAATTGACATCCTTGTTAAGAGTCATAAATTAAATTTGTATCCAAATGTCCAAGAAAAGCAGAAACAAGTAAACGACATGCGCGGAATAATTAATAAACTCGACAAAGGAAAGGATGATATCGATAAATTTAACCAGTCAGCTGCAGGGCTTTTGGCCTCCCATCTTAACACGTACATCACGAATCAGTTGCGCCACTTAAACTCTTTGTACCAAGTACAAGTTAATCTGGCAAAGGATGTGCTCAAGAAAGTAGAAACAAATCTGGAACAGCATAAAGAATACGAAAACAACCTACGTGATGCCAACAAATGGATAGAAAATGCAAAGGATGTCATAAGAGAATGTAGTGAAGCATCTAGCACTAATTCAAGGGATGTTCTTCAAACTAATCTTGATAAGATTCAAGATTTGATCAGGAGACGGGAGGAGGGCCAAAACCTTGTTCATACTACTATTAATAACGGTGAGAAAGTGGTGAGAAGCACAAGGTCTGACGGTCGAGACATCATAAACACCCAACTGAAAGAGTTGCAGAATGACTGGGATCGCCTTATAAAGAAAATGTCTACAGCTAAGGTTCACCTAGAAACTAGCTTACTACAATGGGCTGACTACAGCTCCAGTTACAGTCAGTTGCAGCAATGGATTTCAGACAGAGAAGCCAAATTACAACAAGTCGGCGAGCAAAAAGTTGCTAAATCAAAGAAGGGTCAACCAGGACTAAGCTCTGGACTTAGCGAACGCAAGGCTAACTTGCGACAGACGAACAATATTGTACAAGACATTGTGTCATTTGAACCTATGATTCAATCTGTTACCTCTAAGGCATCTGATTTGCAACAAGGAGCTCCTGCTAATGAAATATCAACTAAGTATGAGACATTAAGTAAACAAGCTAAAGATCTGTATGAAAAACAGAAGACGACCATAGAACAGCATCAAGCTCTTATTGATGCTGGTAATGAATTCGCTCAGTGGCTAAGGAATGCAAAAGAACGTCTCAGTAAATGTGCTGAACCAACCGGTGATAAAGAATCTCTAGCTAGCAAAACACAGCAGCTTACAATTCTAGAAAGTGAACTTCCAATTGGACAGAAGAAGTTGGAAAAGGCTCTGCAGCAAGGTGAAATCGCTTGCAGAAATTCTGAGCCTGAGGATAGAGAAATTATTGAAGAAGAAGTTGCTTTGCTGCAGGAAGAGTTCGATGCATATGTTGAAGCTCTTAAGAATGCGAAAGGGTATCTGGAAACGGGAATTGTCAAGTGGACTGATTATCAAGATCAATACACTGAAGCATTAGAATGGCTAACAAAAACCGAAATATTAGTACAGTCTTATAATAAACTTCAAGATAGTTTGTCGCAAAAGAAAAATGTCCTTGAAGAATTTCAGGGGCACCTTCAAACTTTATTCGATTGGCAAAAGGAATTAGATCGTCTCAACGTTAAAGCTCAGATGTTGCTGGAGACTTGTGCTGATACAAGAATTAGTAATGCTATTACACAACTAACGACAAAGTATAATGCCTTATTAACATTGGCAAAAGAAGTCATGCGTCGACTCGAATTACATTATCAAGAACATCAACAACATCATTCTCTGTATGAAGAATGCCAGGCATGGATTGACAAGACACGAGAAAGATTGAACGACTGTCAAACTATTCCAAGCACATTGAATGAGGTTCAGATCAAACTCAATACAATAAAGAACCTTCGGCAAGGATTCGAGCACGGTCAGAATAAGATTCGTTATCTTCTTGAACTTAAGGAGAAGGTAATTATGAATACTGAATTGAATGGAGCTGCTAAGATACAAGAGGATACTGAAGCCCTCAAACAAGACTATGAAAAACTTTTAGGCGATATCAATGAAGTTAAACAGAAATTGACGAACAGAGCTGCTCAACTGGAAGAGATCTATAAATTGTATAAGATACTCACAGAGTGGCTTGACGAAATTGAACCAAATATTTGTCCAAGCGAGGAATTTCTTAATGATTTAAGTGAAAAACGAACAGCTCTTGAAAAATTCCGAGTAATTCAGCGCGATATAAACAGTCACAGTGACATAATCGAGAAAATAAAGAACCGCCTAAACGAAGACAAACATGTGGACAAAAAGGACTTCTTAGATGGCTTGGAAAAATTCGAGAAATTCCAAGAAATAGTTGGAAAGAGCATAGAAAACTTGGAGAACCAAGTCAATAATCACGAAAAGTATAAGCAAGCACTAAACGAATCCCAAGATTGGCTGAGGAAAACTAAAATTGATATCGAGCAATGCTCTGATTCCCACGGTGAAAAGGATCACGTAATTGATAAACTAAATAAATTGAAGGAAATTGACGCATCAATGAGTGAAGGAAAATCACTTCTTGAAGTTGTTGAGCAACTCAGTCAGAATGTGATGGCTACAAGCGGTAGTGAAGGACAAGATATTGTCTCTCAGGAGATAAGGCAGCTGAAGTTTGATTGGGATAATCTTCAAGCTCTGTCCAGAGAATCCCGCAATAATCTTGAGGCTTGCCTGTCTTCTTGGGCTGAATTCCTGAACAAGTTTACTAGAATTAGCAAATGGATCGATGATATAACTAAACGGGTGCAAGAAGCTAGCGAGTCTGAGTGCAAAACTTCGGACGACCTAGTCCGCGCCAGGGTAAGTTTATCAATAAAAAGCATTTCTGTGACTAACATGCATGATTAATTGTTAAATATTTGTGGATTTCTAGAAATTATTGGAAGAAGTTCAAGCCGAAAATGATGCAGTGGAAGACTTAAACGACTCCTGCGAAATTCTAATGGAACACAGTGCTTGTACAAGAGTCAGAGATCAAACTGTTGCAACACAAGCAAACTACACGAAGTTACTCACAGCAGCCCAAGGTTCGTACAGATGTTTCACATTTACATTTCAGTTAAATATGTTTCTAACACTTGTTCCAGTCTGTACTGAGAACGTGCCATTCTAAAGAAAAGTTAATTGTGTTTTATCCTTTCAGGACTCGTAGCAAAGGTAGAGAAAAATCTGTCAGACCATACCGAATTCCTGAACTACAAAAAAGAAATGGAGAAGTGGATAAAGAAGGCGTATGAAATCTTGGAAGAATGCAGTGGCTCTGGTGATTTAAATGATATCGTAGCACAACTCGAAACAGCTAATGTAAGTTATATAACATCATACATAATAGCAAAATTATAATGTAAACAAAACTTTCCTTTTTTAATAGTCGTTAAGCAGCCGTCTACCAGAAGGCCGACATCTCCTAGGAATGGTAAAGGATGCTTATACAAAAGCTACAAATGTTATGCCCGAAGATAAACAGCAACAACTTCGAGAACACATGACGAAACTCCATGAAGATTGGGATGCACTCAACTTGGCAGTTAAAGAAAAAATGGCAGAAATTAAACAAGTACAAAATTGCTGGTCTGATTTTGCAGCTAATAAACAACGCATTGAGAAATGGTTGGCAGAGACAGAAGCTGCTTTGCAGGCAGTTCCAGACACTAGGGGAGAATTGAGTGAAATGAAAACTCTTCTTGAAAGGTATAAAAATCTGCAGAGCGATATTCATCAAAAGGGTAATGACTTACAGGCTTTGGGTAATGAGGCTAAAAACTTGAGTGCTGAAACAGATGAAGTGCATCGTTTGAATGCTCGCTGGGATAAAGTCAAGAATGATTGTGAGCTTATCAGAATCAAATCAATCGAAGATGAAATCACCGATTACAACGGATATCATCAGTGCTTGCAGGATGTTGAGAAGTGGTTACTTCAGATATCTTTCCAACTTATGGCACACAACTCATTATTCATTTCCAATCGTGAACAAACTTTAGAACAAATCAAACAGCATGAAACTCTACTTGATGAAATACAGAGATATCAGATTAATATTGACGATTTGAATTCCAAAGGACAAGGCCAGATTAAGCGATATCAGGCAAAAACACCAAGCATAAAGGACACAATTGAAGCGCAATTGAAGAATATTCAAGACAGCTACGATTCGCTATTGCACACATCAGTGCAGATCAAAAACAGACTCCATGAGTCTTTGGCTAAATTCCAGGAATATGAAGACACTTTAAGCAGCATTATGAAAAACTTAGGGGAGTACGAGCCAATTATCCAATCTGAACTGGATGCACCAGCCACAAGCTTAGAAATGGCACAGAGTCAATTAAAATGTGCACAAGTAAGTACACACATAATTTTTTTTTATATTTATTCATTAAAGGTTTATATCTAACTTAGTAATATTTGAGGTATTCTATTTACTGAAACTCATTGGGATATTGTAATATAACTAAGTAGTATTTTACACTATGGTAAATGTTCGTCTGTCGCGCGATAGCTCGTTAATGTGTTGAATTAGGAAGGTTTTTTTTAATTTCGTTCTTCACTATTCAGAGTGTTTAGATGGGGTGTTTTGTGAAAAACTAGCTTTTTTTCTTAAGAACCCTGTAACTCCGAATCTGTTGATATGGCCTCCCGACACTGCCATACATTTTTTTCTTTGGCTAGGTGAGTACTATCATCTCCTGCTCTATTGACCACCTAGACGGAAACACCCGGTATATTTGGAGACTGGACCTTTAAACAACCAAGCCAGCTCATTTTTCAAATAGAAGGGCAGCTATATGTACAGACATTTTCTAGGGTATCGCGAAAATAGATCCATTACATACATATGTACTTTTTTTTTTAGTTGATTTGTCAATATCTTTTTGTAAATCGTACCATATCTTGTTTTATTTTCAGAATTTGCACAACAAACTTCAGCAGGAGAAATCTCGCTTAGCTTTAGCTGTTCAGGCATGTGAAGCTGCAACAGCATCTATTAGTCGTCCAAGTTCACCATTGGAGACTGCTATGCAACCAATTCCTGAACGTGAACTAATAGTACGAGCTAAGCTTGAAGATCTCATTGACCAGGTAATAGAAGGTCCCGATAATTTTGCATGAATATCTATGTACTCTTTACTGCTTTTGTGTGTCAACCATAATTGTAACGAGGATGACGATGAAAAATGACGTTCCTTGTGCATATCTATTTAATTTGCCATTCTATACTAACAACAAGCTTTAGATTAGCATTTAACAAAGTTTCTGTCTCGTCATGTGTCCTGTGATATTTTTTTTATCTGTAACCAAATAAACCGTAAAGAATGTGTTTATGTTGGCAATTGTTTTAATTTTTCTTATAACTAACTTTTTTTTTGTATTTTATTATTTTTTGGCATAAAAATTGATGAACTAACTTCACGCATTGCAAACAACCCTTTTACACTTTCTGCAATTATGCAATATAACATAGCAAGCAAATCTTAGTGATGATTTTGGACTAGATGAAGTTGATTTACAGAGAGCTGGTAATTTCCAAGAAATTATCACAAAACTCAATTCAACTGGCAAAATTACCAAGTTACATGTACTAACATCTAAGGTAAGTGCGTTTTCTGGTTTGCTAACTTCTTAGCTCCGTTTAAATTTGTCGACCTGAGAAATAGCAATAGTGTAAGTTGGGTCTTTTATAACAGAATAATGCTAGATTTTATTTCACTGTTTCTGTTCCTCAACTTAAAATCACTTTTTCCTGTTCCTTACTAAACTAAAACTATGATAAAATTTGTTTGAATTTCGAAATAGATTCAATCCCAATTGGATGGATTATCTGCAACTGTTAGTGAGTTAGAGCAACAACAGAAGCAGAGAGCTGAGCTCCAAGATTGGATTAAGAAGCAACAAAGCTGTGTATCCGACTGGGCATCAAGGCCATGTAAGCTACGTCCAGAGGCTGCCAAACAAGAATTAGTAGCTATGAACGACCTCCTTAATACTATTGGAGATAAACGTTCTCAACTGATGACCGATATGACAGGATCATGTAAGTTTGCTTTCTGTTCATCATAGGATTCGCATATAAAAATAAAATATAGAAGTTTTATCCGTCTATATTATAGATATTGTCTTTCCATTGATTATGATCTCGGGTATATAATAATAGTCATTCCAATCAATCAGAAAAATTCATTATCTGAAGATCCGCTTTTATTTATTTATTAGCTATGTACTTAGTAATTTCTTTTATATACAGTTGCAGACGACGATACAACCGAGCTTGAAGATCAACTAGATCAACTTGAATCAGAATTAATGGATGGAATTGCCAAGAAACAAAGTGGTCAAAATGTAATCGACAATTATCGCATTGCTCTTCAAGACATCCAAAACTGGTTTGATACTCTCATTAAGAGAATGGATGTGTTGGACAAAGGTAGTGGTCTTAATTGTGGTCAAAAACTAGCAGCAATATCGGAAATAAAAGCAGAGTTTGAAACGCAAGGACCAAAAAAACTGAATGATCTAAAAGGCAAAGCAGCGAACGTTTATGAAATCATTAGCAACTTAGATGGACAACAAGTTGAAGAACAAATGAAATCTGTAGAACGACGTTATAATGATTTGGGTAAACGCATCGATCGAAAGGCTCAGCTCTTAGAAGTGACAAACAAAGGTGTTGAAGCAGCTAAAAATGAAATTGATCAGGTCCAAAACTGGATTAAAAACAAGATCGATGAAATCCAAGTGCCACTTGCTATAGGATATGAAGCAAAATCAGCTGAGAATCGTCAACAGCATGTAAAAGGAATGTTGAAGGATGCAGAAGCGAAGCAATCATTGGCTGAAACTTTGGAGAAACGTATTACCAATATGCAACACGAACTTGAACCTGTGGAGTATTTGCAATTGGAATCTGCTCTTCGAAATCTTGGTAATGATTTGAGGAAACTCTTTGGTTTGCTAAAATCTGAAATTGAAAAAGCTCAGGAAGCAGCAAAGACGCGCAAGCATTTTGAAATAGATTTAGAAAAAGCTAGAAGTTGGTTGAAAAATAAGTTGTCAGAGGTTCGTAAAACTAGTGGCTTCCAACCACTGACGTCTGTAGGAGTAGAAAAGGAGATACAAACAAACAAAAAGTACGAGGATGATATCAAGAGCTTCCAAGAAAATGTTCTTAACGATGTCATGCGTCAAGCCAATGGTATTCTGAAGGAGTGTTCACCAGAAGAAAAGAAGGAGTTACAAAGTCTCTTAAATGAAATTAATTCTAACTACAATACCTTAAAAGAAGAAAACTCGACCAAATTTAAAAACTTGGCTGATCTGTTGCGCGAACGAAAGAAATTCGAAAATGACATTAAGAAAATGAATGATTGGCTTAACGAAGCTGAAACAATAATATCTGGAGAGCTTCGGACAGCGAACCTTCCTATAATGGAGGAACAATTGGTGAAATATATGAGCTTGGAAGATGCCGCCAAAGGAATAGGTGGCTTGATGAGCGAAATAACTGACCAGAGTAAGACGATCACCCCAAACATTAGTAACGCTGACAAGCTCAAATTAAATGAAGAGATCAAAAACTTGAAGGATAAATATGGTAAACTTTCTCAAAATATCAGCGATCGTTGTAAGGTTTTGAAGGATCACATTAAAAAATATAAAGATGCTAAAGCGAGGTTAGCTGAATGTATTCAATTTTTAAACATCGTTCAACAGCGATTGCGTGAGCTTAATAAGCCCATCGGAAGCAGGATTGAAGATGTTCAAGAGTTATTGGGAGCTTATGAAAAGATCCTTGGAGAGTTGAAGGCTAACAAATCAAAAATGGGAGATCTTCAAGCTGATTACTTGCCAGAGCTGCAGACCATCCTTGCACAACAGGATGATATGATTAAGCTCATTGAGGATCAATTAGCTCACCTAAGACAGCTCTTGCTCCTTCGTGAACAGTTTATTACCCTCATAAATGAGATAATTGCTTTTGTTATGAAGTATACCGATGTCATTACTGAGATTGAAAAATCACCAGAATCGTTGGAAGATAAAATTAAGCAATATGACGATGTCATTATTAAGATACAAGAGTATGAAGCACTTTTGGCTTCTGCCAATGATAAAGGTCAAAAGATAGCGTCCGAAGGTACAGCAGCAGATAGAAATAACATTACAGAACAGTTGCAATCATTAAAGAATCAACTTCAGAATTTAAGGAAATCGGTTGAGACACAAAGACAGAAGCATCAAATTACCTTGGAGCATCACAAGAAGTTGGCAAATGACTTATCAGAAATTCTAGATTGGTTACATCAAGTTGAAGGCCAAGTGAAATCACGGCCACTTCTTGATAGAGATCCCGATTCCGTAGAACGTGAACTTCAGAAACATTATGTTTTAGCGGATGATGTGAAAAGTCATTTAGATAAAATCAAAGCAATAAATGAAAAAACTCAATCTGAATTCGGTCTGCCAAGTGCTTTGTTAGAAATGATTTCGGAAGGTCGCTCTCTTCTCAGTACTCTCCCTAATGAACTCGATGAGCGGGAAAAGTATTTGTGCAGTAATAAGCAGTCCAGACTGGATTATATGAACTTAGTTGCGAAATTTAATGCATGGATTCATGAAGCCGAAGTACGACTTCAGAATGGCCAGCATGGAATTAATTATGAAAATATTCTTACCGACTTAAAAGAACACAAAAACTTTTTCGGCAACGAAATGCCAATTAAGAACTTGGTGCACTCTCAGATACAGGAGGCTGCTGATAAGATTTGGTCATCATTGAATAGTTTGGAGCAAGACGAACTCTCACGGGAGATACAACATCACCAGCAGATTTTGAAGAATACTTTGAATTCAGCTAAGATCCAACAAGCTCTGTTGGAGCAAGAAGCAGGTAATTGGAAAGACTATCTCCTGAACTGTGAAAAGGTGAAAACGAACATTAAGAGGACCAAATTCTCCGATGAGCCTGTGACGAGTTTAGCTGGGCTTCACTTAAATATTGAGAAAGTCACACAGGCATTAGGTAACATTCAGGTAAGTACAAAATAATTGAAAGATTAATTTTCGTTAAAAACAAAAATAGACTATTTTTTGAGGGTAGTTATGTTCTTCAATTCAAAAGCCCTCAAGGCACATACAAATAAACAGAACTCGCGTTCCTTTGTGGCGTAGTCTTTGTGATAATTTCGGAAATGCTTTGAATCTCTGAAAACAAGTTGTTGAGACGAATAAGTTTATAATAACATTATCTGGGTTTTTAGTAATTCGTCAGCAAGTGTTGTGGGTGGCAAAGATACGATCTATCTTCGTAGTTAGTCTACTAAAAAAATAATCTCTGCATAGCAAAACCGACTATTTTGTTTATTCCGGCAAAAATGAAAATTATTTTCAACAGGTTATTTCAAATATAAAAGGACATTGACGGAAGTAAAAGTTCAGAATATTAATTTTACCATGTGGAATATGAAATTTTGGTTTTCAAAGAATCTATCAGCTGTGATTTGTTGCTTATTGCATTCAATGGTAATGTTCAACTGTGGGACGTAGTTCGATACCTAAGGGTACGTCTTTTATACGCTTGCCTTTAATAGGACTTACTATTTTAAGTGTGTTTCAAAGTTAACGCGTCACAGTTGAGAAGAGACAAAATTATGTCAATGATGTCATCATTTTACGAAATCAAAGATAACACAAGAAGAATTCAACTTTAACTGAAGCATTTGACCGTAAATATATTTTATTATTACCGGTGGATTTTTTTCTCGTCTTTCTTTTTTTTATAAAACTCGAATTAAATATGCATGTTTTGATGCCTCTGGTGGTGCTTCGCTGGTAGTGCCATGAATCATAGATATACAAGTCAGAGTATCAAAGTTCGTATCTTGATTACCGGTCAGCAATTTTTTTCCGATTCGCACAATATGCTCAATCAAGCTAGAGAAAACCTTTAATCTTAGAGCTGTGGCAATTAAAAACACGCAAGTAAGATGGGGCAGATGTAAATTTTCAGAACAACCGAATTGTGAGATTGAAGGTTCTCAGTATGAACGAAACTTAAGTTTAGAATCAATTTATTTACTTTTTAACTGATGTTAAACATTTCTTTGCAAGCTTGGAGCTAATCTAGAACTTAGAAAAACTAAATTCAAAATTCGATTAAAGCTGACGTATACACACCTTTTTCGAAGAGTAACTAATCTTAATTAACTAATATTAACTTAATTTAATAATTATTTAAACTTTTGATTATAATAATCGATTTAATCAGCGCCGGTTCCATGATAATTTTGGCTTGATCAGCTTCCTTTAATGCCTACTAAATAGTAGCTAACTATTTAAAGTAAAATTATGTGCCAGTATAAAGAAACAGATGGGGTTAATTTTTATCGGCTTTCATAGTAGTCAAAGGAGATTTTACTTTATATACATTTGCATGTCACTGATTTATTCCCAATTTTTCCCCACATGTCATTTGGAATCGGAAAATCTGATGTTCATGGTATACAGAACAACAGAACCAATATAATTTCAAAGCTCCCCAAAATCCATAGCTCTTTGTCATGTGTTTTAAGAGCTTTTCAGGGTGTGCCCCACCTCAAGTCCTATAGATTACATACATATATGTATGCAAGCAGAGATTCAGAGTACTTTGGAAAGCTTTTTCCGCCTTCAATTGCAATCTCCCCAGTATGACATCACCGGCAAGTCAACCGTAACCATAATCAACTAACAGGTTTTCTGTTTATCTGATAAGGCGTCAGTTTGACAGAGCCGGCGCACTTTCATGGAAGATATCGCTTCCTCGGTCAACGAGATTTATCGATAGTTTTTTTTTGATTTTGATAACAAATCGCTACACTTTCAGACTTGGTATGATGATTATTAAATTGTTTGATATGAATGAAAGACTTTTTGGGGAATTAAATTAAAATTAATAGAAGATGAGCGCCACACAAAAATGTTTCTGCTTTAATTTCCTGCTTTAACACTGAGAGTCTCGCCAATTCCCCATTACAGCTTGGATGTGTTGTCTTGTCTTGTCAATGCGAAAGTTTTTAGCCGGCTTTTCGAAAGCTTTTTGTTGTTTTGCTCTTAGAATCCCTGCGAATGTAGTTGTGCCTCCAGTTCCAGGCATAATATATGTATAGCTAGGCTATTTCACTGCAAATACAATGTACTTTGCGTGGAGAGCGGAAGGAGAAAGAAGTTTAGTAAAAGTGCGAATGAATTTTCTGGTCCCACAGACCCACAGGCACAGTTTCACAGTATGTACATTAATATCCAAGAGGGAGTGCATAAGTAATCGGAGGAGAGTAAAGAATAAATATTTCAATCCACGGACCCCGACCTTTCCTTTTGGTTTAGTCTTTAGTCTCCTTTTGAGCGTTTTGTTATTCGAAAGTATGTTTCAGAATTAGCGAACAATGTGGTGATGCAAATTACAATGAATACTCAAAACCGGAAATAACATAGTGAAGACATTTTTGAAGTGAAGAACATATTTTACTACTTAGTCTAATAAAGTGTGAAAAGTGACGCACAGCGAAATTCTTGCTATATCAGTTCTGATAGGAGAAAAAACGGTGTGATAATATTTTTATTTTATATTTATTTCATCTATAAAATAGTCCCAAAACGGCGACAAAGATTTGGTGAACCAACAATCGCAGGCGATTATCCGCCAGGCAGATTCGAGTAATCGCGAAAATATTGAAAAGGACAATCTGGCTCTTAATAAGGCCTGGTTAGATTTGGTCGGAGATTTAGAAAGTCGCCGAGAGTCCCTTACATCTGTAGCCGAACGGTGGGAGGAATTCGAGAATAAGTTGCACAATTGGGAAAAATCTATCACATGCCTTGAAGAAAAATCCCGACATGTTGATTCAGTAGTAAGATCCAGACGACATTTGGAAGAAACAAAGAATGCCATCCAGGTGAGTGGAAACAATTTTTTTTTATTACACTAAAATTATCGAGTCGAACTGGCCATTGTAAAAACTCAGCAGCCGCGATTGATATGGCTAAAGTCTCAGTAGATAGATGTGTTGCCGATTTAATCGCTGTGAAAAATTTAGCGATTGTGTCATCCACTGACCTTGCTCAGTGGTTGCTTTAGCAGTGTTTTGTCGATTTAAATATGAATTTTTTTTAAAAGTTGTTCAAGTTTTGTTTTTTGTTTTTCTGAATATTTCTTTAATGTAAAAAAAACTTGCTGTTCTCTCGACTCACTCAATTCGAATGTGAAATTAATTAATTACACTTAGAAAAAAATTTCGATCGAAGCGATACAATATGTTCTTATTCTTGCTCAATTTTTGAAGTGCTGCTGGTGTAAAATTTTCTAATGTAATGCTCTCTAATTGCAGGAAGTTATTGGTGAATCTGAAGAACTTAAATCATCATATAAAGAAATCGAGACGCTCTCAAAATCAATCGTCACATTCCTTGGGGAAGTACACAAACCCTCGGCGGAGGCCATTCAGGCCAAAGTGGATCAGCTAGCCAACCAGTATAAAAAGTGAGTACATATATGTACCTAAATATTACTTACTATATAAAATTTTATTAATTTTGATACAACTACATGGTGCTCTTGTATCTCTCGGCTACGTGAATCAATATCCATATTCTTCTACTACGAGTTTATTAATTTGTGCGATCTGCAATACTTGCCATGGGGTTAAAAGCTGTAGCTTACATACGTATATAAATCGTAGAAAATATATATTAAAGTATTGCAACAAATGAAAATTATCATCACCGGCATTCGCCATAATTATCCGTTAATTTCTCTTTGGGTTGGACATACGGGCAAAATCTATTTTGTCTTTACATTATGTACATTGTCTTTCTGTCGTCCAGAAAATCTCGCAAATTAAAAAAACTTGATATTTCTATTCAAATTATTTAGGCATTTTATTCGAGATTTCCTGCATTTTCTGGTATCGGCTCCAGTTGTTCTTCTATGTTCCACATGGGATGTAGCCATCTTTTGTGAAATCTAACGTTTATGATGGGAAGAAGAACATTTATTAAGCATATAATCCTTTTACATGAGACCTTACCATAAAATAGTATACGGTTCTTCTTCAACATGATTAAAAGCACTTGTTCACCAAAAACCAACATCTACAAATGATTGATTGTGTTCTATTGTATCCGATGGCGAGTACTTTTGGGTATAATTTATACACCGCAAAAAAAATAATTAACAAAAATTCCTGTGGAAAGTGAATGTTTCAACAAAATTGTTGTGTCCAAAAATTATTTTCATTTGGTAACTAATTACCGCGTTTTCAATCTAAAATATTGGAAAAATAACGAGACCAGCGCCTCTATATTTTTATGGAAGAGCTACTTAGTTCCATGGACAGAACAATATCTACTCTCCAATATATGGATTTTCTATCTAGAAGGTATAGGCAACGAATAACGATTCTTAGCAAGTCATGTCATGCAATGAGAGATCCAAACTGACCACGAAATCACAATTCCAAGATGTCCTTCATTGCAGTCGGATGCTTAATTTAAATCGCTCGTTCAGACTATTGGACCAGCGTATGGTCTTTCCTTGAGACTCTTTTTCGCTAGTGATGCTTTTCATGAATCATTGGACTTGCAGTCTCTCGGATACAATGTGGTGTTCAGTACTCGTTTATCTCTATTGAAATCAAAAGTTTATTCTTTAGTTGATTTCAACTCTAACCATAAATGCAACGTGGCGACGGTTAACGGTAGTTTCATTATCATGACACATACTTGGTTTCCGTCAACCTAAACAAAATTACAATACAAAACAACTATCATAATATAAAGCAACTATATCTAACAATATCGAACTCTGCTCTTCATCCGCATCTGTTTGTTTTCGAGGGAGAGCCAGATTACATAATTGGCCGGCAATACAGTTGTTTGTGGTCATTCACACAATTTAAGCAACAAAGCAAGAAATTCTAAAAATTATATTTCTTTATAAGAGCAAAAACATTATCAGGAATTAATGTATAAAAAAAGGGATGGATAAAGCATTGAGAACTTTATAAAAAGTCTGTCTTATAATCGATTCATTCCTTCCGTACTTTACTTGTTAAATTAGTACAACAAAGTTGGAACGACCGAATCATGCTAAACAAACCCGAACACATGTTCGGCCCTTAAACATATCAAGTAAGGGTGAAATAGACAATAATTGCTCTCACTAAGCTTCTTAGTCTTAGCAAAATTGCCTAGCCTTAGTCGTTCTAAACTCTTAAGATCAATTAGATGAATTGCTTTGAGCATGGAATGTTCAATGATAACTTCTTTCTTTCAGTTTTACATTAAAATTTGATTGAAGAACGTGTTTCTCTTTATAAAGGTAGATAAGTTTTTTGATAAGATATCTATATATATTATTTATTTTTAAAACATGCATCTATCCCTTTTTGAACGGCTAATATCGTTCTCTTGCGGAAAAAACTTTCCTTAGCTTCTTGTGATAACCGATTAGCGTAAAGCTTGCTTCCGACGGGCCAGGCCATTTAGTGCGGAAGTTAGTGGTTAAATTATCATTCCATAATGCAGCGTAAAGTAAATATCGCTGTTTCTGCAGCCGTTTTTGTATCCAATATTTCACTTTTATTTTGCTTAAAACACTAAAATAATTATGTCACACTACTATTAAGTAAAAATCACGTTTAATTATTTATTTATCACAATATCGCTAATTCAAATCCGAACTTCTTTTCATAATATGAAATATCAGAAATGTTGAACTGACGCACAATAGGCAGTAGGCCCTCTTATCATTCCCCCCCCCCCCCCCCCCCCTTCCATCCTAGGTCATACTCTCATTGAATTGGTTAAACACGTACACTGTATTCGCACGGTACCCCGCTTCTTTATTAGTTATTTATTCACTAGTTTTATCCTTTATTCATAATATTGTTGTTTATATTCGGCCTTGAAATAAAACCGACTAAATTTGAGTTTCTCCAGCTGTGGAAAGGCTTCTTATTTCCACTCACTTTTCTTGCTTTAGCATCATGAAAAACATTAGGACCCTGATCTCGAGATTCGAGAAACGAATGTGCATTGCTGAATGATGTTGTATGTTGTATGTATACTCGTACGTATCAATTCATACAGTATAAGTCCTTCTATGTAATACTTAGATTTAATTCCTTCATAACTACTGCATACAGAATACATCCTACTTTTTACGGTTGGGAACTAATGTTATGTGTGAGAACTATGGCAGCCTTCTTCCAAAACCCTCGAGGTTACAGAAATCTATATGTGTGCGTTGGGAGTCCATTTTCTTAAATGTTCTATATTGATACTTTTGGAAAAGTGCCAAACATTGACTTTATATATGCTATAGAGTCTAAACTACTAGCAAAATAATCTTCTAATAATTTAATGCTTGGTTCCTTCCCTTCCCAAAGGCTACATTTTTAAATAATTTTGTTAGGAAAGGTATAAAAATTTTATTTCGGTTCGGAAGATAAGAAAATAAGCCTAAGATTATCAGAACACCATATTTTCTGTATGAATAGTAGTTTAGGGCGGAGGAGCTATTCAAATCAAACTTTTGTCAGTTTTACATAAGAACACTGCAAATATTTTAGAATGTTAGGACTCCGTTGGGGTAGTGAAGGAGTTTCATGACTTGTGAAGTATTCTCGAGGGTTTTTCTCCTTCACATCACAATCATAGTATGTATTAACAAATTCCATAATTCGATCGTGAAGAGATATTTTATTCGGACTTCTTTTTAAACTAACTTTGTCTCACTGCTCTCGAGCTCATATAGCTTGAAATACATCTATTTCACAGGGTGTAACCTGAAATCAGAACCTTTCTTCAACGGTCGAAAAGTCGCGCTATTGTCTTTCGTCAAGATTGCTTGAGATTATGAGTTTTCACTTCGTATAAGTCCTAACAGGTAATGTTATTTAATATTAATAATAAATGTGACGTATAGGATTTATCCTATCTTCCATTACTAATCGTTTTGCATTGCATAAATTACCGCGAACTCATTGTGTCTGCTTTAATGGTATTACCGGGAATCATATAGGAAATTTGATACTTTTACATCTCTTCTTTTTACTAACTGGACTGTGAAAGAAAGACTGAAAAGATGTAAGCTCGTCTGGCTAGACACAAACAAATAAATTCTAAAAATAACATTCGTCATCTTTGTAACAATGTTTGGATGTCGGATTTAGTCTTATCATGTCTGCGTCTGGAGTTACAAGAAGACATTGCGTGGTTAGCTACTGTCGATATTACTCATACTTTGCATGCAAACGACAAAAATAAGGGATTCCGGAATTCTAGAACTAGTTTTGCCCATATACATATATAAACTCAGGAAATAAGCCACAAATATAGAGTTAAGTTAATTGATGCCGAATTTGCATGAGGACAAGTCATTCTTCAGTAATTTTCCAAAATTTATTGAACAAAGCATTCCTTTTCACATAAAAACAATAAAATCTCCTATTACTGAGAGATTTATGTATAAAGAAACCGCTTTAGTTTCGTTAGGTTTATGAAGGAATTAATGCCTGTTAGCATATAAATCGTAATATATGTATATGTCAGCGAATAGATCATTAAATTAGTAAAAGTATGGCAAATTATAAATTACTCCAATCAACACAAAGCTTGTTTTTCCGGTAGCATCGACCCAATTTCTTCTGTGTAGAAAAACAAAACAATTATCTTCTTTACCTTCTTAAAAATACGAATTGTTGCGAGCGTAGTCAGGTAAATCGATTCATGATGAACTTTTGGAAGGGAAGCTCTTTGAAGTTGAGACTGGCATAGCAAGTGGCAAGTGGTTTCGGTCAATTGAAGGTGCAATGACCATTGAAGAAATTCGCAGTGAAGAAATGGTGACGAAAAACTATTCTTTTTCCTGGGAAAGGAACATTCTAAGCGCCAGTCAACTTAGAAGAACGTCAGAATTTATACACAAATGGTGCATAAAGTCTGCCCTAAATACTTATTTTATTTTCTGTGAACTGCGATTTGGTGGTGGCCCATAAGCAAAAGAAAGCTGATACAAATTGTACGTATAGCAATGAGTAAAAATAATCTAAAAACGATTGAGGTTTTAGCCTGCACTCTTGAAAAATATGTGAATATGTATCTTTCCATGAGTTGGTCTTCAGTAATTACATAGCAATGGTAGTTAATATTTATAAGAGGAGCTGATTAATCTTTAAGCACTTTCAAAATATTTGAAGACCGAAAGGTAAAAGTTTTTATTGCAAACAGTTACAAAGTAAGGGGTAGTAGTTAGAGTAGCTTTACGGCAGCTAACGCGAAGGACTTGCAAATACTCGTTCGTAAAAAGAGTATTGTAGGAAACAACTCAGTTCTTAATTTTGCAAACAATGCTTAGCTGTAAAAAAAAATTGTACAAAGCTCTAATAGCTCTCTACAGCGGCGAATCGACTAGATCCGTTGTAAATGGTAAAATAAAGCATAAGCGTTCCTGATCATCCGCTGTATGTCAGACATACATACAAAAGTAGATATTATTTTTATTGTCGATCATCCATCCTCCTAAATAACGGACTTTGCCAGTGAGTGTCTAATCGAATTCAATTCTTTTCTTTGTTTTTTTCTGTTGTTCTCCATTTACAGTTCCTCCTTAGACATTGAGAGTAATCGATAAGATGCGAAGACTTCTTTACGAAAGTTTGAAAGTAGTCCATCCCGAATTGAGTTATATTTCATGTTTCGAACCGTAAACTGTTTAGTAAAAATTTCACATTTTAGTTGAAAAGCTGATGTTATGCTTCTATTAGGATTTTCTTAAAGCTCCAGTTGTGAGATACTTAGAAAACAAGCATTGATATTTTTTTTCATTACAGCCAGAGATATCATATTGAATATATCGGAGTATGAGCGCAGCTTTTTGTTCAGGTTGTAAAAGTCATTCAAAATTGCATCAATTCTTTCGTATCATATAAACCAAAATTTCCTATTATGAGCAGCAAACAAATACCTCTCCAGACCTCGATAGTTTGGAAGACGCTTTCCTTTGGGATTTGTTCTAGATACCAAGGCTATTAATTCTGAACATTTCTTTATATACTCTGTTTGGACGGACTCAAATAGGATGTCATCAATTCTTGTAGCTATCTAAATGATTTAATAGTAGTTATGTTTATGAATTGTGCCTAACACTTTTGGTGTTTTACATGTATTTATTTAAATCACGGCATTCTTTGTCATTCGAAAAATAATCAGAGATGGCCGACCATATTTTTACCAAATGGAAAAGTTATAATCTGTTGCACACAACAACACAACATTTCCCGAAAATCAAACGCTCAGCGAGTACCCGTGGGGAAGGAATTTAAAAGTAAGTCAGACTTTTTCAAAGTAATTGCAGAGGAAACTTATTAGCCGCTAGTACCTATACTAAAATCCAAATCTAAATCTACTACATTTAGTAAAGGGGGAAGTAGAATTTCTGGCAGCAGTCGTTTTGAAGGTATTCGGTGTGAATCTTCGTTTTCCTCAAAAATTCGATTATTTCGAGTAGCAAATTAGTAATAAGTTTTGAATAATGGTAATAAGGTAATAGGTAATTCAAGTTTTGAATTTATTTAATTTTTGGAATTTGTTGTATATTGGAGTTTACAATTTATTGAAACTAGATAAAAAACAAGTAAAAAAGCTAGAATTGGTCTAAGACCAATTCATATGATACCCTCTAGATGAATACCCGTATGTAATTTCAAATGGTCACCAATCAGTGCAAGTTTGAGCGTTGAAGTGGTTTTTCGCATATTAGAACGGTTCGTCGGACAATAAAAATGATTATAACCAATTTCATAGGATTTCATATTCTGAAGAATTTTCAGTATAACAAAAATCTCTAGGACTGAACATTTTCACAGTTTACGTAAAAAACCTAAATTTTTATATGGTAACACCAAGAAAGGTTTTTCCGATTTAGTCCATTTTCGGAATTTTATTTATTATTGCTATGAAAACACCATGTACCAAATTTCAGCTCTCTCAGGCAGTGTCTAAATATATAGTGAAAAACGAAAATTTTGTATGGCAATTCTACGAAGAAATTGCCCGATTGGTCCCATTTTCGAACCTAAATTTGCTTTTTTAAAGAGCCCGACTGCACATTTAAAGTGAACGCGTTCTAGAGTTATCGTGTATACGGACTGGGCATGCAAAAATCAAAATAGCCTTTAATATTATGCATGGTGTCCAACCCATTTTGCTTTACCAGCATTATTTCTGTGCGTTACAAACGGAATGACAAACTTAGTATAGCCTATGATTTCATCTAGGGTATAAAAATAGTTGGCTAGCCCGAATTCAATTTTCCTATTAGATTATTCATAAAAATCTTTCAAAGTATATTCATAATACGATGAAAATCAAGTCCCAGCAAGTGTACCAATAATATATAGATATTTAACTTAACTTGTCAAGCATTTAGTTGTCCAAGCGGATTCATGCAAATGCGCCGGTACAGTGGCATCATTACTCTCTGGTTGCTATAAGTTTCTTGTGTCAGGGTCAGGGTTGTCGGCAGAAAAAAGGAAGGCAAACTGAAATCAAGTATGATGTCATAATTAACAAGCTCTCGATTCGGCGATTTCTCATCCAAGTTAAATAGGGCGTATAAATCTAAATTTGATATAGCAGCTTGTTCCACTTGTACGTAGATAGATATACATAGGTGAGAATTTAATTCATATATCGGAATTGAGTTAGCATAGCCTTAGACTGGATTTGGTATTTTCAAATGATGACGACAGCCAGTTTAGAAGCTGAAGCTCTAGAGCGGTAATCACTTCTGGTCGGATGACAACACAATGTAGTATGTCATACTTGATAAAGAGTAAAAAGAGCCAGTTTCACAAGTATCGTAGTAGTAGATAAGATACGTGACGCTCCGCGTTGGGCTTAAAGCTTTTATCCCCCCATCAAATTTATACCTCTACTTCATTACGAACTTCATATAAAATCGAAAGCTCGTTGTATATAAATATAGATTATCAGAATGAGGAGTGGAGGCCGAGTTTGGTCGTTGATATGACTGAAGCTCGAAAAATAGCCATGGTACTATAAGCGCTGACAAAAGCGGACAGTCAAAAATGATTGTATTTGCACATGAATGTTTATCTCACATTTATAAAAATATTAAGATGAAATTGCAATTTGCTTATAAAATTTGGATAATGTAATATTTTTTTTTCACTTTTAAACAACTTAGCACATTTCGTAAATAGCATTTATTTATAGCAGCTTTTGTTTCACAGCAGATAGTTATACATAAGAATTGAACTGTTAAAATTAATGTTCGATGTACATAAAAGGCGACAATTCGTTAAACTTCATTACAAATATATACGAACTCGGGATGTAAATAAATTGTATAAATAGAACAAAAGGTCCAAGTTTATATCAACATTAATTAGTATTAATATGGTTTGTGGACAGAACGCAACATATGAACACCTTTATTTGGAAGATATTCCACTTAAAAAGATTGATACATTTTTTTTCTTCTAAAAACTCAAACAATGAAAATTTATATTTTTACATTCCGAACAGCGTTTTAGTATAAATTTAAAATGTCTTCCCCCCTGATGATTTCCGTAATAATCGTGCAATATTGAGATTTTTTCTTATACCCTAGACACACAGCACGAACTAATGAATCATTTGTGCTAATCATTCATTAAAATGCCGTGTGTTACATAGTTATACGTCATTATAGCTCGAAAATCAGATGATAATGAAGTACACTAATGAAGTGTTTTCCTCCTTCATTATAGCTATAATGAGGAAAAATGTGCTAGATTTATATATTTATTTATTTATATATAATGTAAATCTGGAGCTCCGCTGTGCATCTGCCGATTTGAAAAATAAGAAGAAGAAATGCAAAGAAATGCAAATCACAAATTATATTATTAATATTTTTTTAAATATAATGTTTTTCTCATTTGGAAATTGTTAAATTGTTTATCGCGTTAATTCGATCCATATTGCTTCTGTAAGGTTATAAGTTCATCAAAACCAGTTTGACAGCACAACTTAATTAAAGAAATGGCTGTGTGTCCGCAGTTTATAATGAATCATTATAGACTAATGAGTCGTTAGTTATTTCTTCATTAAGAGTGCTGTGTGTCTAAGGCATTATTCCTAAGATAGTGTCTGCTAGATTTTCTGGGCTTAAAGTTTCACGGGAATCGATGAATGTCATTTACCGAGCCCGTACGACAGAAATTTATAGGTTACGCTAATTAGTTATCAGATGGGTTTCGAGTAAAATTGAGAAAGCAAAAATAATAATTGACATCCAGAAATAAGCATCCGTGACGGGTTATCATTATTTTAGTTATGGAAAGTTGTTATATATTAATAGCTCGAGTCATGTGCAATAAAGTGGTTGGGAACTAGGTATATGTATACCTGCAATTAAACCAAAAGCTAATTGCGAGCAATTCGCACTTCTGGTTAGTATTGACAGAAGTCAGTTAGAAAAGGGCGTACTGAATTTTATGTGTGTCGTTCTGTGGTTAGAGCATTTTCGTAGTTCTTTAGCACTTTGATCCACTCTATCGTTGCACAGAGAAAGAACCTAACCCAATGTTGCGTTCCTTTTCTCGTTTGAATTCAATCCGTTGTCGTTACATACATGTACAACACTATATTGACGCGCTTTATGTGAAATCTTAAAATGCTTAAATTAGGTATATGCCTTCCCTTCTATTGAATTATAATTTGATTAAGAAAAAAAAAAACTTATAGGATTAAATTTTGAAACTGCTTCCTGGTAAAACACTCGTAAAATCATCAATAAATCCGAGTAATTTTTTTTACACCTAATATTAAAGCTATGATGACATTGACCTACTGCCAAAACAAATAAATTGAAAATCCCATTTTTCTAAGTCTAAAAAAAGAAACCGACAAATTGTCAATCGGTCATGTTGTCTGCTATATACTCGCCTGTACTGTTTCTGTGGATGCTATTTTTAGTATTAATTCGCGAAAGTTTTTCTCTTATCGATATAAACAACAAAAATGTGTGAGATTGTGCCTCTGGTGTAGTAGAGGCAAAACGCAAGTTGAGAATCAAAAGTTTTGAGGTACTCAAGCTCTAAAAATACGACTCAGATTCAGATAGTCAGATTTAAGTTAGAACTAAGACGCTGCGTATCGCGAACAGCACTGGATGGCTGGAGAGTAATACTCGATTTTTTTGTTTAAAAAAGCGGAAGTACAGTACCGAGAAAACTGGATAATAAAAAATATATTGTGTTTCATAAAATTAAAGAGGATAATTATTTGTATAAAAGAAAAAGAAGAAAACGAAAGAGGATACGAAAAAAGACTTAAAAATATTGAAAAAGTGTTAAAAACTCTAAGCAAATTTGTGAGTTATTAAAGTATATTATAAAACTGCTACCGAAGATATAAAGAGTTAAAAGCAACGATAGTATACATTGTAGTCTATTGCTCAAAGGTTTGTGTAATTTTATGCCATACTAAAAGGATTATTATCTTCTCTTCTCGCGCCTTCGCAAAGTAATCGCGTGCTTGCAATGAATTGAATTTCAGACGTAAAAACGATTGAGTAATCGCTGATTAAAGAAATGTTTCATAGAGGATATTGATTGGAGTAGGTCTGTTCATGGCACAGGATGGCTATATACGCTTATTATAACTTTTCCATCATCAATTTTAAGGCGTAATCTTGTTCAAAAGTATGTCATTACAGTCGATCCATATAATGATTAAGAAATTGGCCCTGGACGATCCCGAATGCGTGGGATTACGCATCCTCTACATTTTTTTAATCCGGAACTTATTTTTAAATAAAGGAAAAAAATTTTGGACAATCTCCAACTATGTTACATGACTGCACTGCACAGGCGCAACAATCTGACTTAAAATGATTTCAACATGGATTCATTCGATCATCGAGCGAAATAGAAATTTAATTTATTTTGAATTTCAAATTATTGTTCTTGAAACTCGCCGATGACACATTTTGAGAGTAAACAAAGTTGGTTTTGTTTATGATTGGCTTGACTTAATAACCAAGTAACCATTCGGACAACATCATTGCCGCTGATTTTATCAATGCATAGCGGTACTTAGTTGTTGTCCCTGAAGAATTTGCTGAGTCCTCTTTAGGAATATTTCAGATGCGAAAAATATTCTACACGTGCTATGCACACAGTTTTCTTGCTCTGATCTTATTTTTAGGCCTTTTATTCGTAATTTTTATAGCCAACAGTATATTCGGCTGTTTCTAGCCAATCATAAATTTATTTATTTATTTTTTTTTTAAATAATGAATGAGCTTTCATTATTGTGCCTGTCCAACAGAGTCAGTGTATATGGAGCACGCACATATTATTATACACAGACATTTTTCCTCTGATTATATAGGTACACAGTACCTACTCGTTTTAGAGCCACAGAAAATTTTGTTAAAATAGAAAGAGGAATTTTGTGCTCCTGGTTTTAGATTTAAAAACGCAATAATTTTTCGTGCAGTCGATGTGAAAAGATCAGAAATATTTTTGATACAAAAAATAAATATTTTTTTGAATTGTTTAATATTAATTTTTTTTTTCTATTTAAAAACTTTTAGACTAAATGAATCGTTACTCGAAAAGGATATCAAAGCAAGTAAGGACTTAGAGAAAATAGAAGAAATATTCAGGAGAATATCAGAGTTACAAGATAAATTTAATATTTTATTGGAAGAGATAAGTGAAGTACATGTGTTTAACGAAAATCAAAAACAAATAGAGGACGAATTAAAGAAACTGCGTAATAGAGCGAGTGAAAGTATTGGTGAAAGCGAAAGTTTAATTAAAAATACACAGGAAAAGTATTTGAAACAGCAAAATCTTATACCATCGGATATCTCACAGGAATTAACGGCTTTAGAGTTGCTGGCAGAGCGCTTACAAGAAACCATGGATATAAAGGAAAAGGAATTCAAACGGGCTAGAACAGTTCGTACAGAATACTTAAATGGCTGTGAAGAGCTACGAACTTGGTTACAAGCAGCTGAAGTTAAAATACAAGATCGTTCCCTTGAACCATTAAAATTGAAAGAAATTTTACACAAAGTTAATCAAGAAATAAATGGAGCTTATGAAAAATTAGACCTTGCCAAAGCAAATGGGAAAACTATTATCGAAAATAGTAGGAAAATCGAGGAAAAGGAATTAGTTCAAGCTACTATTGATCAATTAACACAACAGCTTGATCAAGTGCAATCGTGGCTAGATGAGAAAAAACAACAAGTAGGTGATAGTTTAGATGCATGGACTCGTTTCATGAATTTATATCAAATTGTAATGGCATGGGTAGCGGAAAAGAAAGTGTTCCTGTCAGAATCGTTAACACTTACAACGGTTCAACAAGCAAGACAGAGGCTTAATGAATATTCCAATGCTGTTAAGAGTATAAAGCCGATCGTTAAACATCTTAGCGAAATGGACAAAGAACTGGAACTAATTTCACAAGTTACTACTGTTGGAGATTTAAAGGATAAATTGCAAGAAGCTGAAGAAGCTAAAGTCTCTGTTGAAGCAGTTCTGGTTCAGAGGGTATGTACATATCATATTGGCTTTAGTTGCAAATAGTACCTATACTATTTACTTTTTTATTTATTTTTAATGTTATTAATATAATTTTCTAGAATGCTTTACTCCAAGAAACTGCTGAAGAATGGGATCAATGTGAAAAGAAGATTAAGGATATCCGGTCCTGGATAGAAAAAACAAAGACTGTGTTAGAATCTCCTCAGCATACGAAAAAACCACTGCGGGATCAATTGGGGTATTGTGAAAAAACTGTCGCTGATATTAATGCACAGAAAACAAAACTCGGGCTGTCTATAGAAAAATTAGAGGTGAGACATTTAATTTTGAATTAGGTAGTATGGACTTGTTCTTTTTCTTGGAATAAATAAAAGTTTTGGGCACGCTGTTAAAAGTAGGAAAGATTTAATAAAATACAAGAAAAATTTACTTACAGGTCCACTTCAAATCTGGTATTGGAGGTGATCCTCGTCTGGCAGAAAATGTCGATGAGTTACTGAAAAATCTAGATGAATTGAACTCTGTAGTTAAATCTAAAGTGTCGAATTTGGAAGAGACACTAAATCAAATAGACGTGTATCAACAACAGATGCAGGCACTCAGACAGAAGATCATTCAAGAGGAACAACAACTTCGCCTTTTAATGGCGCCAACATATCTACCGCATGATCGTGAAAAGGCAATGGCCGATCAGCAGGTATGTGATGATTTTTTTTGCATTAAATTTTTTTTAATAGATTCATAATCAAAACGTAGGGATTTGAGGTTTGATCTAGTATTATTGATTAATAGACAAAAATGATGATTTTAATAGTTTTGATGTTATTGATCGATATAGTTATTCCGAAGGATCTTCTTAAATTACAAGCTCGGTGGCTGCGAGACTTGATGATATCGGATATATATTTTTATTTTTGTGGTTATTAAATTAGTTATTATTGTTCACGCGCAAATCTAGAATGAATTCGTTGCACTTTTTTTTTTTAAATTTATGTTGTCATTGGTCGCATATTCATATAGTATATACATACATTTTATATATATGTATATGTACTGTTAATTTCATGTGCTACTCCATTTAAAAGGTAAACGTCACTCATCACTCACCACATATTTCTATTATAAAAAGTCTTATTGCTACGGTTGGTATTATGATGTCATCGACTGCTTTTGAGACTTATTTTTAGGTTGGCATGGGCTTAGTGATTCATCCGAAGATAATTTTTGAATACCGATGAAAAGTTTCCAAAGGCCGGTTTTTCTGTTAGAACAATTAAAGAAATAATGTTGACGATACTCAAATTATTTCTATTTATTCTTTTATTTCTATTGTTTATATTTTTGTAAATCATTCAAAAATAAATAAAGCTCGTACTGAGATTTTTGCGTTGATAAAGTAAAACTCTCGTGTGTGTTTCATGACAATATAATGAGGTATAACTAGCTCTTATTCAGTTTCTTACGTTATAGAAGTAGATCAAGCATCTTAGGTTTTCAAATTGGTGCAGAGAAGTTTTATATTTTGTGTTGATGGCGTACTTTTTTTTTTTTGTTGGCGTCATTTTATTATGGACCGATCTGGGCTATAATCACCATATTAAATAAAATTTTAGACTACCCGAACCAAGACCTGACTTCATTTACGGTTTAATATTTTTTTTTATGTAACCTGGCTCATTTTGTACCAAGTTTCATTTAATTTAATTTAAAGCCGCCGGACTCCTAATTTATTGTGGTATAGAGGTAAGTAAGTAAAACTATAGCCCGACGAGTTTGAAGGTACATAATTTTACATAAAAAAAGTGAGCAATCTTTAAAGATAAAAAAGAAAACCAAAATGCATGCAATAGGTTAAAATACAATTTCGGTGTTAGGAAATTACAAGATTCATGAAGTATTTCATTTCATTAGAATGGTGCGAATTCTAAGTATTTATGTATTAATTCTTCTTGTTAAAGATCTTCCATGAAAAAAGAATTAGGCGAAATTAGTTCAGTTAACTATTTAAGCACATAAATAAGAGTACATTGCAACATTGTAAATATGGAATTTTAAATATCGATCAATATCATCAGATGGCAAACAATCGCTCGTAGCTTTAAGCGCCACAGAATAACGAAATTGGGAGATTTTTTTTAACTTAGGAACTTCGAAAAATTTTCATTATCATCTTCCCATTATTATATATATAAAAAATGTAAAATAAGTATTTAATTAAAAGAAAATCACCACACCGTCAGCGCTTACCAATAGTAGTTAGTTTGGTTTTCCTCTGGGCATTACTATCACATCATTTGCAATAAAAATTGTAAACTGCACCAACATTTTTACTGCAATTCAATTTTAGATAACAACAAATAACAAATTAAGGGAAAACATTTAATGGTGTTGTTGTTTTGTTAATTTCATTACTTTTTGTTTGTGTATTTACATATTTATTTATTTCCATCATCATTTAAAAATAAAGCTAAATTTACATATGTATTCAGGAATAATGATTATTGCTAAGGATTTTTAGTAATAATTTCTTATATAAAATTTCATTTGTATAACATTCTTCACCATATGGGTATTATTTATTTTTTTTCTTTTTCTTTCTTTTCTTTTTCTGGTGTTTGTTACTCTTCTCTGTTGTATCAAAAACACGAAAACATTGCTGCCGTAATGTATCTCACTTCAACGTACTGTCTTTTCTGTGCACAAAAAATATACACACATACACATCAATTTGCAACTTCCTCCGTTCCTTAAACGCATCATAAATCCTCTATAAAAAATATTAATTGAATTAACTGTCTGCTTATGCTTTAATAATTACCGCAAACACGCCATCTTATTTTAAATTCCAAAATCTACTAACTGTTACAAAAAAAAATGCAAATCCATAAAACTGCTTTCTTCTGGCTTTTGGGTGCTTTGTAATTTATATATTTCGTCGCGGCGCGTATTTGAAATGTATAATTTATGCATTTGAATTGAATACAAAAATATAGGCGTGCCGGGAACGCGTTAAGATGCTTCATTCAAAAATAACAGCGCGCAATGAGCGCATCAAACTTCTTATACATCGCGGAACACCAGATGATATCACATTAGATACTTAGTTTAGGAACTTAAAATTTTATTTTTACATTTTTATAATTGTATATGTAATTAGCAACCAAAAAGGAGATAAACGCAAAAATAATTTTTGTGTCGCAGCCACCCTTATACATACAAAAAGGTTATTTGCATGTAGCAAGGAGATACAAAAGTTATTTTACATGTAGTAAGGGAAACGATTTTTCCATCGATTGTACATGGTCTCTGCTATGACGAATTTTATATTAATTGAAAAAACAAAGAAAATGAAAACATTTGTTGAATAACACTCTTGCAAGGTGTCTCCCAACTTGTTAGGTGTAGTTTAATCAAACCAATTTTTTTGTTTTGAAGAATTAGGAAAGTCAGAAGATAAATGATCTGTATATAGTATTATAAATAAACAGATTCATTAATAATAATAAGCGAAATCAAAATACAAAAAAAAAAACGATGTTTTCTCTTAAATAACATTTTGGAAAATCCCATTCCCATGATAGGCGCTGCTGCGTTCATCACTTGAAGAGAAACAACAAAAATACGACCAGATTGCTGCCTTGTCCTATACTTTGGATCCACATTCAGTTGTTACAACTTCTTCATCTGTGACAATGTACTTAAGGCCAACCAGGCTCAATTTAACATATGCCGAAGTTTTGTCCGGTCGTTCAAGCCCAGTTAATCATGGTGTAGTGACGAAATTGGATGTGCAGCAACCGCAACAAGGGGTGGTGCAACAACTGACACAAGAAGTTGCAGTGCAGCGTCCACAATGGCACAGTCGTCAACAGTTAATAGATCAACCTAAGTTAACTTCTAAATTATCAAGCCAGAAATCCAAGAAGATTGATGAGAGTCAACCAATAGGATGGGATAAGTCACAATCCCCGGAACAGACAAATAACGTAATTTCTGAAAAATTTCAATCTGAAATTCCTTTTACAGAATTGCAGAGCCCTGTTCCAGTAGTAGTAGTAAGAAATGAGCTACATGAAACTCGATCCGCCATAGAAAAACAACCGCCCATTGTTGAATTTGTTGAACCAGAAGTTATCAATAGGCCAGAATTTATATTATCGGCAAAAGTAGATGCAAGTAGTCAGCTAATCGATCATGAAAGACTTCAAATTCAACCAAAGCCTCAGGAAAGAGATCGTGGTCGATCCCCAAGGAGGCGTCACACAAAAAATAAAAAGAATGATCATTCACCAGGAGTGGTTTTACAAAAGGCACAAAGTGAAGCAGTTGAATCCTTTAAAAAAGAGACATCAAAAGCATCTAAAGTAGAATCTCTAATGATTCCAACTAGCAAAAGAACACGGTCAAAGAGTCCTATTTGGGCTCCAGGTTCTACAACATATGCTGAAGTGTTGCGTGGTGCTGAAATTGAAATTCAGCAACAGCATGCAGAAGTGCATGAAATAATTCCATCTCAGGCAATTTTGCATAAAACGAAAGGTCTTGAGTCTATAGAAGTCAATCAGAATATTAGAACTGATCACAAATCCACGATGTAATTAATCAACCTAATGTTGTTGCATCCTATCAACGAAACTACGAACAACCACCACAACAATGGAATTACGCTCATCAGCCCAATTATTACACACAAGAACAATTTTTGCAGCAGCAACAGTCGCAAGATACCTTTAATTTTGCGGCTCATCCACATTATCAGCAGCCAAAATTACCAGTACGTAACTCCAGTTATGACAGGATTTTATCAACCTCTCCAACATACCACTGATATAAATTATCAATTGCCTCCGGCTCCCAAGGTTTAATATATACTGAAGAAAATCCAATATACTATCAGCAAACTAGTGCAATTCCTATTAATGAGGTTGAACAAGAGTATCATCCGCAAGTAGAAAATAGTCAGAACTCTGAAAGAGAGCAATCACAAATTATTGAATGCAGTAATATACCTAGCCAGTCAAAAGTTATAACCACAGACTTAGATGATGAAGATCGAGTGCTACAAAAAGAATCATCAATCGAAGAAGATGTTCATACTATAGGTGATGATAAGGGAACAAACTACATTGAGCCTACTGAGAAAATACATATAAAATTGGAATATCCCTTTAACGAGCCAACAGTGGCAGTTCCAGATATCCAAACTATAAATACCACAAATCAAAGTGCAGATACAACAAAAGGTGGAGCTTCTTATGCTCAAATACTATTTCAAGGGTTACAAAATGTCGCTTTCCAGCCATCCAGTAATCAGAAACAAACGAAATATATAAATCCTAAGCCACAAATGCAAACTAGAAAAGAACCATCTGCAGAAGTGGTGCAAAAAAATTATACAAAATACAAAACGATTCGATCTCAATCCAAGTCTCCTTCTCTTGATACTAAAGAAGTCATTAGAAGAGAAGACACGGAAAGAAGTATCGAAATGTCAAAGATGAGATAAATAGTAAACCAAAGGACATTAGGGTATCACCTAACGTCACGGACGTTTCTACTGTAGATTTGCCATCTCCACAAGATTCATCTGAGACAAAAGACAAAGTAAAACCAAAAAGAAATAAGAATAAAAAAGGAAAAGGAAGTGAATCAATTGAAACGAGAACTATTTCCTCTGTTTCTGGAGAGACGCAATAGGTAGCTCTGTAGTCGAATCAGATTCAGTGCAACCTGTGGTGGTAGAGGCAGACGAAACTATTCTCAGTGATGTAATTGACCCTTCATATAAGGAAGTAATTGAAGCTAGTAATAAGCAAAAAAAGAGAAAGGGAAAAAAGGCCGCTAAAGTAACAGACAGCGAAGACGAAATTACAAAAGCTTTGAGAGAAATTGAAGAATCAGAAAATTCATCAAAAGCACAAGAATTAGAGTGAAGACTTGGGAGAAGAAAAATAAAGCACCAGAAAAGTTCCTTTCAAGAGGTGAGTGGGCTTCAACCGAAAAACATAAAAACTGAAACTCTTAGTTTAATAGAAGTAGAACGGATGTCGGAGCAAATGTAATGGTACCCAGCAAGAAAAAGACTAAGTTAAGTAAAAAGAAATCGATTGAAGATGCAGCTGCGCAAGAAGAGAAAATCAATGAAAGCCAATTACCTAAAATTATTCCAAAAAAAGACAAGAAAGAAAACAAACAGAGAGGAGGAGATTCCTTGGAAAATGAACAGAGTGATGTAATACAAAAAGAAGAAGACTCTGTAAATATTAATGAAATCGTGGCTATCGAAAATCAGAAAAGTAAAACAACTTACCCTGAATATCTCAGTGTAGAGAGTAAAGATAAAATTCAAAATTTGCCGATATCAAGGTCCCGAAAGGATAAAAAGGAGAAACAAAAGAAGAGTAAACTTACTCAGTCGAAAACAGATACAAGTGAAGAAAATGATTTAAAAGGTATTGAAATCAGCAAACAGTCTGCATTTATAGATCAACCTATAAAGGGAGAGTTTAAAGAGACAGCAACTAATAGCGATCCTCTTCTTGTTGGAGCTATGAACAAATTTTGTTTGGAGGCTCTACAGATGATCCGACACCATCCGCGAATTTACAAAATCCATTGCAGGAAGAAAGTTTAAAGACACCTTCCCACACCGAAACAAAGTCGAAAGCTGATCTCAAAGAAAAAACTGAGATCGAATTGATTGAAAAATCTTTGGAAGATAAAAAAAGGCAAAGTTCAATATGTGCAAAAAGTCACACAGAAAGTACTCACGAAAAGACATTGAAATTAAAGGAAAAATCTCGATCACAGGTGCTCGAGAATCTTGAGAATGAAATTCATAATATTTACGTAACAGGACGGACACAAAAAATAGCAATGATAACTCATGAAGAGATTTGTCGTAAGCCATTGATTCAGATTAAGATGGAATTTCCTGAAGTGAGCCTAAAAGTCACTCAGATAATAGAGGAGAAGCAAGATGCTGAACATATACAAATAGATTCAAAGTCTTCTGCAGAGTTTACTTTAATGGATAATATTAAAAACAGCTTTCCTTTAAATAGTGTACAGACCACAGAGAATTCTCAAGAAGGAAAAATGTTTGATAAAAGAACGGACGAAAACCTCAGCATTGAACATTCAAAGCAAATTGATGATAGCTTTATTATAACTCCAGAAAATGAGTCATCGAGTATTGCTAGTTTAATATCAGAGCCCAATTTAGAAGACATCACAGAGAGGAGTGCTTTACCCCAAAAATTAGAAATTGATCTGCATGTGGACAAGCATTCTGTACAAGAAACTATAAAAGAGTATTCTATCAGTAGACCAGAATTAGAGGCAGAGGTCATAAAATGTGATTTGGGACGTGGGAGAAGAGTCAGAGATGGTGACAGCAATTATTGCTAATGAGTCTAAAGAAGATTGGGAGGATGTAACAGATGGGTTTCAGACAGAAAAACGTCTTGAAAGAATGACACTTTGTGGTAGCGATTTGAAACCATTAGATAAGCAAGAACAGAATGTCTTAAAGCAAGGGCTCTCTATTACTCAAAGTCTACAGACACAGAGGGTGTTTTAGAAGAGTCGGAGCATGAATCAAAAATTAAATTTAAGACTGATTTGTCATTAAAAGAGGAAGTTATAAAAAGTGCAGAAGATATGGCAAAATTTACGTCCTCTGAATCTCCCAGTACTGTCGATCTTGGAAGTAAAGCAAAAATTACTAAGGCTAGTCAACCCATTGATATTGGCAAGACAGAGCCAAAGAAAGAAGAACTTACACCTGAAGAATATCAAATTTTGTTGAACATAAAGAAAAAGACCACTAAGCAAAAGATACGTCCCGCGTTACCAGATCAGTTTAAAGATGCCCAGATTTTGTCTCCAAATTTGAAAAAACAAGGACAAGTAGACTTGGCAGATGCTACCACAAATCTGTTGAAACAAGAAAGGCTGTTTACAGAACAAAAAGTTCCAATTGATTTGCGTCTAGCGGATCTTAGTAATAGTCCGGAACTCACATCACAATCAAATGAAGAATGGGAGCTTACTAATGTTGTGGAAACGGTAACAACTGCTGTTAGGGACTTAAAACCGGAGAAATTGTGAAATCTGTAATAGTACCAGGAACATTGACCAAAATAACACCCGAGATAATATCTTCCTCGGTGGTAGCCTTTCCAAAGGTTTTACCTCCTAAAGAAGATAAATCTGAACCGTTATTAGGTATTTCAAAAGTCTTAACCCTGAAAAAATTGAAACTAACTTATCTTTAGATAATACTCTCGTTAAACTGGATCAAGAAAACCCGATTACCGACAAGACCGCCCCTAATTTGAATAATGAGAAAACCTCTTTCTTATGATTATGCTGCGTTTATAGATGCAGAACTTAATATAACGAGCATATGGAAACTATCGCTAACATAGAAGAATCAGAGCCAAGGCCCAAAGCCTTCGCCTTCTACTAAAAACCTAAGCTCAAGTGCAATAACTCAACTTACTCAAATTCAACCTCTATTTAAGGAGGATGATTCCCACTCACCAATTCTAACACATAATGCTACTGACAAATTATGCTTAGATAATAAATTTCCCACAAGTGCACCTAATCGTAGTGTATTAACTAATCTTGAACCAGCACAAATTAAATCAGACAGTAAAGATACAACACAGGCACCAAAATCACCCGACAGCTCACCATCCTTTAACTATTCCTTATTACGAGATACCCACGTATGATCTATCACTAATGAGTAAGGCTGAGAGGAACTACTACTTATTCCTTAATTCGCCTATTATCGAACCTGTGATGATTTCGCAAATTATCGACAGTATTCGCACCAAGGAAGACCACTTGAAAGTAACTGAAGAAATTGTATCACAAGAAAGTAAATGTCCCCAACTGAGTGAAAGCAAAGTAGATGATTTCATTACAAAGATTGAAAATCCTGAAGAACGTAAGGAGGGCAATAATTAAATTACCAGATGAAACTAAGAAAATTGAGCCATTACATCTTGAAAACATAAAAGAAGAACCAATTCAGAAGCCAGTTTATGCAGGCCTTCCTATTGATGAGACTTCCACGGCTTGGATGAATGTTTTAGACGAACCTATGGTATTTTCCGATGACGAAAAGGAATCATTAAAAGACCATTTTGTACAGCCGAAAGAAGAAGTATTAAATATCCTTAAAACCGAGGAACTGTCTGATAGGAACGTAGAACCAAGTCAGAAACCAGTTTATGCTGGCCTTCCTATCGATGAAACTTCTACAACGTGGATGGATGTCTTAGATGAACCAATTGCGTTTTCTGATGAAGAAAAGGAGCCTTTGCAAGATATGGGTCTACAGTCGAAAGAAGAAGTATTAGATGTCTTGAAAACCGCGGAACCGCTTGTTAAGAACGTAGAACCAATTCAGAAACCAGCTTATGCTGGCCTTCCTATCGATGAAACTTCTACAACGTGGATGGATGTCTTAGATGAACCAATTGCGTTTTCTGATGAAGAAAAGGAATCTTTGCAAGATCTGTGTCTACAGTCGAAAGAAGAAGTATTAGATGTCTTGAAAACCGCTGAACCGCTTGCTAAGAACGTAGAACCAATTCAGAAGCCAGTTTATGCAGGCCTTCCTATTGATGAGACTTCCACGGCTTGGATGAATGTTTTAGACGAACCTATGGTATTTTCCGATGACGAAAAGGAATCATTAAAAGACCATTTTGTACAGCCGAAAGAAGAAGTATTAAATATCCTTAAAACCGAGGAACTGTCTGATAGGAACGTAGAACCAAGTCAGAAACCAATTTATGCTGGCCTTCCTATCGATGAAACTTCTACAACGTGGATGGATGTCTTAGATGAACCAATTGCGTTTTCTGATGAAGAAAAGGAGCCTTTGCAAGATATGGGTCTACAGTCGAAAGAAGAAGTATTAGATGTCTTGAAAACCGCGGAACCGCTTGTTAAGAACGTAGAACCAATTCAGAAACCAGTTTATGCTGGCCTTCCTATCGATGAAACTTCTACAACGTGGATGGATGTCTTAGATGAACCAATTGCGTTTTCTGATGAAGAAAAGGAGCCTTTGCAAGATATGGGTCTACAGTCGAAAGAAGAAGTATTAGATGTCTTGAAAACCGCGGAACCGCTTGTTAAGAACGTAGAACCAATTCAGAAACCAGTTTATGCTGGCCTTCCTATCGATGAAATTTCTACAACGTGGATGGATGTCTTAGATGAACCAATTGCGTTTTCTGATGAAGAAAAGGAGCCTTTGCAAGATCTGTGTCTACATTCGAAAGAAGAAGTATTAGATGTCTTGAAAACCGCGGAACCGCTTGTTAAGAACGTAGAACCAATTCAGAAACCAGCTTATGCTGGCCTTCCTATCGATGAAACTTCTACAACGTGGATGGATGTCTTAGATGAACCAATTGCGTTTTCTGATGAAGAAAAGGAGCCTTTGCAAGATCTGTGTCTACAGTCGAAAGAAGAAGTATTAGATGTCTTGAAAACGGCGGAACCGCTTGTTAAGAACGTAGAACCAATTCAGAAACCAGTTTATGCTGGCCTTCCTATCGATGAAACTTCTACAACATGGATGGATGTCTTAGATGAACCAATTGCGTTTTCTGATGAAGAAAAGGAACCTTTGCAAGATCTGTTTGTACATTCTAAAGAAGAAGTATTAGATGTCTTGAAAACCGAGGAACTGCCTGTTAAGGACATTGAACCAGTTCAGAAACCAGCTTATGCTGGCCTTCCGATCGATGAAACTTCTACAACGTGGATGGATGTCTTAGATGAACCAATTGCGTTTTCTGATGACGAAAATGAGCTACTAGAGAACCAGTATGTAGTTTTGGAAACAAAGCTTATACCCGAAAGCAAGAAGTTACAAGATAATAAACAACCGGAAGATGTAAAGTCTGTAAAAACTATTTCCATTACAACAAATAAAGTCGAAAGCCCTGCAGAAATTCAGATTCTTCCGGATATACTTGATCTTGCTTCGCTAGAAATTCCTAATAAAGAAAAGGTTTTACCAAGTAAAGAAAATATAATCGAGCAAGCAAGAGAAAGTAAATTGGAATCAAGTGATATTACTCTATTAAAATCAACAGTATTAGTTGAAGTCCCTGTCCATAAAGGAGGTAATCTTAAATTTTTATCAGGGGAGCGTGTGCTTCCAGAGCCCTTAAAAGCGCAAAAAATACCACAAACAATTTCAAAACAAAAATTGCCCAACATAGATGTCGTGTCAATGTCAGAAGAGCAAGAGAGCAAGGTAGTACCTTCACGCCAAAAAATCGAAGCTCCAGAAGCGGAACTAAAAATTAAAGTTATAATAGATGAAGGCAAAATTGAATCAAAACCCTTAAGAGAAGGGGAGAAAACAGAATTAGAAGCACACGAGAGGAAAGATATAGAATCAATAGAGAAAATTATAGAAGAATCAAGTAATATAACAGATCTAGGCAATGCAACCAAGCAGTTTATAGAATTTGAAAAATTAAGAGAGCCAGAACCAAAATATAAATCTCAAGAAATTAAAATAGAAGAACTAAAACTCATAATTCATGAAAAACCAACAGAAGAATCGACAGGTATAACTGTACAAACTCCACATGTCGAACAAACATCCGAGGTACCATGTGAACAATTAAAAAGTAAAGAAAAACAGTTAAAACAGCTTGAGCTGGCAGTTGAATCTAAAATATCTATTCAAGCAAAGCTTCCAATCGACGATACTTCCTGTAAGGAGGTAGCGACTATTAATTTATCTGATGATGAAGAAAAGGGAGCAAAAATAGAAGATAGTTCTACCGTTGTAACTTGTCTTGAACTAAATTCTTATCAGGAACCATCTATTGTTGAACTTTCTTTAACTGATTTTAAGCAAACTGTGAACTTATCTGATGACGAGCAAACTCCACAATCAGAAGCAGTAGATGAAGATAAATCAGAAGAAGCAACGATCAATATTAATCAGACACTGGAATCCAAACTTGATACTCCCCCCACTCCTTCTGCTCCTTCTTTGGTACATGAAGTTGATGGGGAAAAACCAGTAATCGATACATGGTCAAGTGTACTAGAGGACTCTCCTCCAGAAGTAAATACTCGTGAGTTTGTTACAATAACAACAACAACGTCAACATTTGTGTCGAAACTTTCCGCAGATGCTCCAGAGTTTCTTCCTTCATATCGCATGTCTACTCCGGTGAATCAACCAGACCTTAGCGCGATATTGATTGGTGAAGAAAAAGCTCACATAGAAGAAAATATTCTCGCTTCGGATTCTCTAACCGCTAAAATTGATGAGACAAGAATGTCTCTTCCCACTATGGATTCCGTTGTGGACACATTAGCAGAAGAATTAGTGAGAGAGAGAGAGATCTCCATACCTTCGGTAGAACAGATTGTGTTTGTTCCTTCAAGTGACATTCCAGTGCAATCTGAAGAAACATCTGAAAGTTCTAATCTTAGTAAGCAAATGATATCTTCAATGCATGAAGAAGAAGAGCAATTTGTTGAAAAACCGTGGAAACGTCAGAAAAAACCAAAAAAAGTTGAGGGGGAAACATATAAGGATACGAAATCCCCAATGCAATCTTCGTCGACAATCACTACAAATATATGGCAAATACCGAATGCTGATGGTAAGACATATGCCGAAGTATTGTTTGGAGAAAATGGCGAACAGATAAGAGCTTCAGAGTTTATTGGTTTGAAAAAAGATGAAGAAGAATTCGTTGATCCTCAACCGGAGTATCAACAAAGTCTGTCAAAAATAGAGAAACCAGAAAAAGGACAACAGCCTGATAATAAAGAGAGTGCTCCGCATACTGAACAGTTAAAAGTACAAGAATTTTGGTCGACTGTTCCTTTCAAAAAGAAAGAAGCTGTCGAAGTTCCTAAAGACGAGCCTACACAGCATAAAGAAAAACGGCAAAAAAGAAAGCAAAAGAAACAAACTACAGAGAAGATACCAATCCATGAAAACGTTGAAGTCGAAAGACCGTCTGCAGAAATTATTAAACCAATTGCAGTGTCTGAAAGAGAAGAATCAAATGAAACTCACACATCAAGTACACCGATTTCTTCTATCGAACTTGAAGATTTTGCAAGTGAACCGCTTACAAAAGTTGAACCAGCTATAGAAACATCAGAGGAGCATGAAACACCTGATGGTTCTCAGGCATCCAAAGGATTTTCATGGGCAGCTTTGGTACGAAAACCAGGCGAATGGATTGACGATATCATGTCACGAAAGCCAAAGTTAGAGAAGCCAGACCAAAAACCAGATCCAGGTAAAACAAAGAAAACGCCAAGAGCAAAAGAAGTTGAAACCAGATCCAGGTAAAACAAAGAAAACGCCAAGAGCAAAAGAAGTTGAAGGAGGTAAGGATAGTAAGAAGAAGTCGAAAAATGAGAAGAAAGAACTACAAAAACAAGATATGGATGGAAAGAGTAAGGAACAGGATTATAAGAAAGAAGAAACACCTACGATTTCTCCTTTAATATTTCCAAAGACAGAAAAAATAGAGCAGCCCAATACTCCAGTTGTTGAGTGTACAATTAAAAATCGCGAAGCTAGTTCTATTGAGCCGACCCAAGAATCGCAAATTACTTGGGCAACCATTGCTAGTCAAATTGATTCTTGGGAAGATTTGCCACGTAAAACTGAAAAGCCTACGGAAAAAAAGGTAGAACCTCAACATAACGTTAAAGAAAAGTTACCCAAATTTGAAAAACCTAAGTCTCAAAAACTTAAGAAGCATCGAAAATCTGTAACTTTTGCAGAACTTAATATACAACAACAACTACATGAGCAAAAACCCATGCAGGATGTAGAAATAGAAGACCGTTCAGAGGTTTACACTGAATTTTCACAACCAATCCTGGAAAAAGGATCATCATGGGCTTCCATAGTTAGTCAAACTTCTGATTTTATTGAAAAAGAACAAGTAGCAGGCAGCTTAATTCCATCAAGTACAACTAAGTTTGAGCCTAAAGTCGGAATTGAAAAGCAATCAAGAGAATCGCGACCTGTGAGGTTAAAGAAGACCAATGAAACAACAGAGAAAAAAGGAAAGGAAGAAATGACAGAAAAGGAAAAGGGTAAAGTATCACGGGCCGCTGAACAGCAACTTGAAACTACAAGAATGCCTACTTCGTCGTGGGCGTCAATAGTTGCTCAGCCCAGCAAACCATTGACAAAACGTGAAAAGCAAAAGGTGTCTAAGAATGTGCCGGTTAAAACTTTTGAGGTATTGCAGAAACATTCTAGTCCGCTACAAGAACAAGAAAATAAAGATGTTGAAGACAACACTCTCGAAGAATTGTCATGGTCAAGTCTAGTAGAAATGGAAGTGAAAACCGAACCTGAGCTACTGAAATTATCTTGGGCAGATGAAATAGCTATGCAAGAAACTAACAAAGAGGAAAATTCTGTTCCGAAGATTCTACCAGATAAAACAAGTTCATTTGAATTGGCAGAGGAAGCCGTCGAGGTAGCCCAAAATGAACACGATCTTGAAATTACAGACTTTGAAGACGATAAAGTCGTTGAAATTCAACTTCCTGATAACAGTGCAGACTTAAGAGATATCCAAGAAGCTATAACATGCGTTACGAAAATCTTAGACTCTCAAGAGCAACACAAATCAGACGATATTAAGTTGAATGTTCTTCAAATCGCACAAACTGTAATTAAGGAACAGGCACCTGTACCGCCTTTGGTACTTACAACAGAAGAAACAGCAAAGACTAGTTTGCCCCCTTTGCATCAAGTTGTTATATCTCAAGCTTTTATCAATAAAGAAATTGAAGAGGCTGATAGACTTAAATCACAACAAGATTCTAGAGTAGAGAGTAATAGAGAAAATTCAGGAGGGGCGGACGATTCATTCCAAGAGTCTCAAGAAGTAATAACAGTAAAGGAGCCTCAACTTAAAATTATAGAAGAACTACCTTTAAATATTCCTATTGATCAGCATCCATACCATTCAACCTTTGGAACACAATCTGAAGAACAAATTGGCGAAAAAATATTAGAAGTTCATGCTTACTCCGAGGTAGAAGATAGTCAACAGGTAAAGAGTGAAAGCAGTCCGAAGACTGATGTGCAGTTTGACGAAGTATTGCTGAAACCCATTGTGACAAGAGAAGCTAAATTTTCAACGCAAGAAATTGGACAACCTAATGCCGAAGTACATGAAGTGCGGAGAGAAAAAGAGAAGGCAGATTTAAATAGAATAGCACCTCAGGTTACAATTCCTTGTTTCACAAAAGAGCAAACGAAACTTCATGATGATTCGGATGAAAATAAAGAAATTAAGGACACTTGTAAAGAAATTCGTGAGGAAGAAGAAGCCAGAAAACGGAAGTATGAAGAAATGAAAAAACAAAAGAAGAAAGACAAGAAATCAATAGTAGAGAAGGAAACTCCAGTTGAAGGAAGACGAATGGATATTAAGCATGTCGAGCACGTTGCACAGCATCCATCGGTTTGGACTACAGAAACATATGCCGCAGTGGTGAAAGGAGTAGGGCAGATATCTACGCAAGACGACATGCATATACCAAGTGATTTTGCAATACATCATGAAAATACATATAAATTGGAAGATGAGACTCCATTACCACAACAATTAGTTACACATATCGAGCAATTTCAAGATGAAATTGAACCAATAGGAACAATAGCGGCTCAATCAAGTGACGAAGTTCAGTCCTGGAATACAATGGTAGAAGATCAACCTCAACCTGAAATAGAAAAATCATCTTCGTCTTGGGCAACAATTGTAGGTCAAAGTGTTTCAGAAGCCGAAAAGAAAATTAGTGATGAACAAAATGTAATGCGAGAGTCTCGACATACGCGACAGCCCATCATAGTTGTTGATAATATTGCAGACGAAAATTTAGAACCAATTATGCACGTGGATCGTGAAGGTTTTGTTGAGTGCTTGTCAAGGAAAGAAAAACGTATTCGACGACGGTCTCGTTCAAGGTCAGCACAGCCAGCTGATGATGAAAAATCTGAAACATTGCTCATTTCTGAAGATGATGGCCATAAAAAATCAAAATCGGAAGATAAATTGAAGAAAAAGCACGCATCAAAGAAGCCCGACGATAAGAAACCAACAGAAATAGTTTCAGTTGAAAAAGTTAGCAACGTTGAATATGGGACAGATCAAGAACCATTAGAACGTAAAAATAAAAAGAAACTAAAGCACCCAAAGCTTCCACTACAAACTGAAGTAGAGAAAAAGAAAACCGAGAATAGCAAGATGGTGGAAGAGAAAAAGTCCGAAGTTAAATATGGAGTTTCAGAAAGACAAGTTATTCCAGCAGAAATTGCTATTGATACTACCTTGCCTGTGACGTTTATAGATGAAGAGACTTCAAGCAGTATCAAGAAAGTTCCAATCGAAGACGAAAATGAGAAATTTGGGGAGCTTTCACAACACGTAATTATATCTGAGGGAGCCGAAAAAAGTGATATCATGAAGGGAGAAGTGGATTGTGATAAAAAAGAAAAAGATTCCAACAAACAAAAGTCTTGGTTAGAGTTGGCCTTGGAAGAAGAAGAAAGTGCATCAACTATAGAAGAACAACAAATCGATACTCCCCTCTTAGAGAAAGAGCAAATTATCGTAAAACTTTCAGAAGCTGAACATGATATTGCAGATAAAATATGTGCACCTTCCTGGGCGTCTGTAGTAGAGAGTTATATTCCAGAGCCTGAAGGGAGAGCTGTAGAACGTAGAGAAAAACCGATTACTATAAAGCAGCTCCAAGAAAAAGAAAAACCAATTATCAAAGTCCACAAAATTGAAGAAAACGTTCCCGTGCCACATACTGATAAAGAAGGATTTATTGAGTGTATCTCAAAGAAAGTAAAACATGTGCAGAGGCGATCGCGTTCTAGATCAACAGACGTAGATTCTGAAATTGTGGTTCAAGAAACTGATGTCGCGAAAATAAAGAAGCCTAAAAAACCCAAGAAAACAAAGGCCAAGGAAGAATGCAATGAAGACGAACCAAAAATATTAAGTGCTATAGCTGACAGCGGATATCGGCCTGACAAAGAAAGTAAAAAGAAATTAAAAAAATCTAAGAAAGCAAAATCCAACGAAGATGAAAGTAAAGAAGTAGACGAACATTGTTTAGAAGAATCAATCCATGAACAACCTAAAGATGAAACTGAAAAGAACAACGAAAACATTCAAAAAGAAAGTTTCTTTGAAGCACTTGAACAACCTAAACAGCAACAGTCGTGGTCTGAAATGATAGAAGCTGAAGACATAACGAAGTCTCAACCAGAAGCAGAAGTGAAGAGCCTGCAATCAGGTACATCTTGGGCTGCTGTAGTAGGAAGTTTTATTCCACCTGTACAGACTACAATTCAGGAATCGAAAAGACAACCCAGAACTATACAAAGGCCAATAATAACAGTACAAGAAGTATCTGGGGCTGAACCAATTATGCAAGTAGATGAAGAAGGATTCCAAGAATGTATTTCTAAAAGGGAGAAAGCAAGACGAAGATCACGATCAAGATCTGTTCATATTCCTAGTGATGCTGACGATAAAAAATTACATGAGTCGATTGATAAAGAAGGTACAAGAAAATTAAATAAAAAAAAGAAACCGAAGAAAAAGACTAGAGGGGAACTGATCACGACGACAGATGAAGGCCTTACCAAAGGTGATGAACAGCTTGACAGTGTCATTAGTTGTAAGGAAAAGACTGAAAGTAAGCCTATAGCGAAAGATATTAACAAAGAAGAAATTATTTTATCGGAAGAAAAGTCCTTGTGGCCAACTCAAAGGACGTCACCTTTACAAGATAGTAAAAAAGCTACACTGGACTTTCTATCCACTGAAATCGGAGCGCCAGAAAAATTAGGGAAATCAACAGAAAGTGTTAGTTCCCATGAACTCCCGCAAATTATGGGAACAACCGTACAGTTACTTACAACAACACAAATTATTATTCCTGCAAAAAAATCATTGGAAAGTAAAGAAAGCATAGAAGAGTCTATATTAGATGACGTAAATAGTGAAGTATGTAAAAGTGATACTCAACAGAAGGAAAATATAGATCTTATAAAGCATACAGTTTTGACCGCTAATAACTCTGAACAACCTATGAGACTTGTAAAACAGTTTGTCCCATTGCAAAGTTCACATGCTCCGAAACAAATCATTCCAACTGAGCAATTAACGGAACAAATCGGCGACATCCTTACTACTACTAGTAGTAGTGACAAGCAACCAACTGTCTCTGGGAAAAGTGTTGATTGTGATATTGAATCTGTGAATAAAGATGAGAACGAGTTCGACAAGCATTTATTCCTAGCAAATTTATCCTGCGACACTAAATATTGGCAAGATAAATATGATTATAATGTAGCAGAAAAAAGGTGGGTTTTGTCGAAATTAGTTGGGAAAACGAAGCAAACTGATTATGAAGATGACGAACTAATAAAGTTGGATACCATGGAAATTCAAACTGGCGTAGCAGGAGAAAGTTTACAGATTCTTGAAGAAGGAAAACAGCAACAGAAAACAGAAGTTGTTTCTGATAAACTTAAAGAGACACCGATTGAATTACTTACTACTGAAGTTCCTCTTGTCGAAAGTGAATGTTTCGTCGAAACTGTGGTTAAAGGCAGTTCTTCAAAAGAGAAGGATGGTGAGCAGACAAAAATGTCAGAGGTTGAAATCATGTTTGACACGATTAACGTCGAAGCAACAACAGAAAATGTTACAGAGTTAGAAAAATCAAGCAAAGGAATTTACAAAGAAATCGATTTGGCTATTGTTGAGGGCTCACAAGAAATTTCTAGCGAAAATAAATCTACTGAAGATGCACTTGATACTTTACGTTGGAATTTGTTCAATGACGGCCCCTTCTGGCCAAATTATCATGAACAAATAGCAGCAGAGGAGAGGTACATCATTTATCTTACTTCATTGATTCCTGCAGCTCAATCACCTGCAGAATCAATCAAGCCATATTCTCAATTTAATGACGAAGATGATGAAGACCCGGGCACTAGTTCAGGTGGTAAAACATCACCAACTCTAATGCCGGATCAATCAGATTCAACTTATATGAATTGCGGTAGTCAGTACATTTCAACAGATCTTCCTGGTGGCATTGGTCACTGGAGAGATCAAAGTACATATTTAGCTGAGCCTACTAACACAATAATCACAGCTCCAGAAGAACTGCAACTAGCCTCTGATGATTTCATTTACATTCCTACCCTTCCTACAGATCCTATTTCATCTCCCTGCACCAATATAGCACCACAAAAATCAACAGCAGCATCAACAGCAGACGTGCCCACAGATGTTAAAAACACCGAAGGCTTCAGCGAGCAGAAGGTGATAAGCCTTGAATTTGTAGTTTTTGTGTGGTTTTTGGTTGCTTCAATATTTTGGCTGTTGTCAATATGGTTGTAGGTACTAACGCTTCTGTTCAGTAATCTTTTGCATGCTCGTGTATCTCTAAATTGAAGCTGAACTCTTGTTTTACTAAAATTAGCTTTTTCTTAACCTTTTTTTTTTTCATTTTTTCCCCCTTACTAAAGAGCCAATTTCTTGGATCAGTTAAAGAATTTTGATTTTCATCCCGTATTTGTACATCCACAGGAGCTGACTGCGTGTGCTACTTTAGAATTGTTGCGTGACTTGAACATAGTATCGGAAAAACATTTGAAATCAGAATGAATTCACCAAAAATAGAATCAAACATTTATAGATTGGTAAAAATAATGATCAAATAGAAATGGCATGGCACCAACATTTCAAGGGGTGTGGCCGGGTTCATCGTGTATGCTCTGTTCATTATGTAGTTCTAAGAGCGTCGTATCAGTCGACAGCGTGTTTAGTTCGTACGCGTGCCACTTTAAGATTAGATGAAATTGAAACCCTTCTTAATTTTGGTCGTTCCAACTAATATCACATTTCGAGACAAAAACTTTGAGTGAGTAGGGGATTTTCTTTGTTGCTTTTATTTTTCTTTCCCTAGAGTGAAAAAATGTTAAAGATGGAAATTCAATTCAACAACTCTAAAAAGCACTGTGGTCGGCATGTTACTCTTGTGTTATTTATTTTACTTTAAATTTTTTTAATGTGTTCTTAATTGATTTAACATTTTATCGAAGAAAACAATAATAATTTTTTTTTTTGCATTAAAAACAAATCTTCTGCCAAATATTTTATACATTCTGCTTCATTCTAGCATGTGTTGAACCTGTTAAAATATAATTGAAATAATTTTAAGACAGAATTATACCTAATATCAAATTGCCAGGACTCTTAAACAATTTGGCGACTTTCATTTCTATTAAGATAATTGTGCAATTTCCATAAATCTGGCTGCTTTGTTTTTTGTTATCTTTGTGTTTTTCTAAATGTTAAATGATGATATGCCGAAGATTTTTATAAAACTTTTGTTTACTTTCTAATATTTTTGCTAATAATATTGTCCCACATAGGAATTATTATTGCAAGAAATAGATGACTTGCTTCAATCGCTTAAGACAGCAGAAGAAGGAATAAGTAACTTACCAAATAGCAGTCTTGAAACTATGCAACATGGTCTGAAGGTAAGTTCGTTCTCAAATTCTTCTTCTTGTATTTTTCGGATTAATGTTTGGTTGATGGTTAATTTTGCTTACCATTTACATAAGCAACATTCATTTTCAAAATAATAATATGTAATCAAATGAAAATTATAGATATACTACATATGTATGTACATATGTGTATATAAGTCGTTTATCCATATATTTGTTCCCTATAAAAGAAGCTATCTATATGTAATATTCGTGTACTTTGTCTAGAGTAAAATTTACATCTCTGTATTACATAAAGTTAAAACTATGAATTTCATTAAAGGTCTGAAATTGAGACAAGTAATATTTTTTATAGCTGATCCTCGAAAATCTTCAACTTCATAAGAAGGAAGCGGAGCGCTTAAGGAGTGTAAGTCGGTCTTTACCAGTTGATCTTAATACAGATAGGATACTCATTGGCATAGAAGAACGGGTGGAATTTTTGATATTACGCGCTCGACAAGGTGTTGGTATGGTTGAGGTTAGTATGTTTTGGTTGTCTAATTATATTTAATTATTGAAATTATCTTATATTCAATTGTGAAATTTAAACTGCCGTGGAGAAAATAATTTTTCGTTACTAAAAATCTGCATTTTTCAGTTTTTCTATCCAAAAATGGAAAAACGCATATTTTCTAAAATGAGTGCATTATTTTCCAGTTTTTCGATACAAAAATTATTTTCTAACATTCGAGCGAAACAGATTGCTTTGGTTTGCATTATTCGGAATTGAATTTTAATTTCAATTGACAGGTTCAAGAACTCAGTTTTGTGTAAAATAAAAAAGTAGAAAATATTCCATGGAAATGGAAATTAAAGTAAATAAGAAAATAATTTACAATTATCAAAATAAAAAAGTAATAAATTAATCGCATTATATATTCGCAGAGTGCAATGGAAGCCCAAAGAAAACGTCAACAAGAAATCGTAGATTATCAAGCCCATTTGAATGAAATTGAGGAATGGTTAAATACAACGTTGAAACAACTAAAAGGCATAGATCAAATACAGGATGAAAAGGAATTGAATTCGCAATTGAAAGCTAGCCAAAATTTAATTGGAAAAATAAAAAATAAAGAAGAATCTCTTTTGAAACTTTTAGAAAAGACCAAAGCGCTTGAACACCACCCAGACGTAAAGGATCTAGCAACTAGCCTATCAGAGCAATTGTCTATTATCATTAATTTATTAAGAGAACAAATCAATATGCTTACCAATCGTAATCACATTATACAAATGCGAATTAATGAGTTGCAGCAGGCTAAGGAAAAAGAGAAACAAAAAGAAAAAGAACAAGAACAAGAACCTCTCAGTACAGCTTCAACCATAGATTCCAGTCTAATGCCCGAAGAAGAAGTGAAATTTCAGATGCAGCGACCATTAACTGCAGTAGTTGAAACTCAAACTAGTGAGAGCCTGGATATTCCACGGGAATCAGTTAAACCAGATATAATTGAAGTAGAAGCTCAAACTAGTTTTCCACTGGAACAGGCACCAGTTCAAACGCTTGATATTTCAGTGCAAACACAGAAGGAGCGCAAACCTACAGAAAATATCTCTGTTGTACAAAAAATTCATGAAGGACAGGAATTAATTCGAATCGATAGAAGTATAAACAAAAATATTCCTGAAAAGCCAGACGATGTTTTTGTAGAGGCACGTTATCATCATTTACCACGCGAAGATGTTTCCAGAGCTACAGAACTTGTATTGAAAAATATACCGGAATCATTTGAAACAATGTTTGTGGAGCCAGATGAATCAATTACAGAAGTTGTGGTTGATCCAGATGGCACAAAACGAATAATCGTTAAGAAAGTAACTCGTACCCGGCACGAAATCATCCAAAGAACTCATCAACAACAAATTAGTTCAGTCACTTCGCCATCCAGTGAAGATAGCCCAGTGGAAAAACTTATTCAGCAAGTGAATGTTGAGAGCAAAGAAATTTCTGAAACCACTGGGGGAGATAAAGGTACTAAGACAATAGTAACTAATCAAGCAAAAGGTAGTGTAACTGAAATAAAGCCTGAAGGAGTTGCAGTCCACGAATTCGAAGTTGAGCCGCAAGTGAAGGAATTTACAACTGGAGAAGGTGTTCCAACCGAAGATATAATGTTCAGAGATCCAGGATTAATCCACCAGTCTAGCGTTAGTGCCGTTGTTCATCATGTAACCCGAAAAATAATTCGCAAGGCGAGAAAGATTATTAAGCGTGTTGTAATAATCGATGGTAAAGAGCACATTACTGAAGAAGTGGTTGAAGAGCCTGAAGAGGTCGAAATCACTGAAGAAGAATTACCTCCAAGAGTGAATGTTAATATAATGCGCACAATAAACAATCAAGTGGTGTCAGAAGAAGAGTATGCTCGCTTTATGCAGCAGCAAAATAGGCAGAGGCAAGAATCTGGACTAATTGTTGAAGAAGTTGAGTCAATTATTAACCAGCCGGACTTGCATCTAAGCAAAGTTGGCACCGAACAAGCACCAGATATCAAAAAAATGGAGGAAGATGTTAGAAAAGAAAAACCGCAGGTATTAGAATTTGACACAGCACCAGTAGAGTTAACATTTGATAAAGCACCAGTAGCTGATGTAACCGAAACTACTTGTACTAATGTTACAGAAATAGATAAAAGAAGTCCAAGCGCGCAAATCGTAATCGTCGATAAAGTTATAGAAAAGACGCCAGATGAAACATTAACGAACGTAACTGATATTTGGCCCATTCAGCATCATCTTCATCCGACTACAGTTGAATTTTCCCAATATCAAGATATTCCATCCGAACCAATTAATCAGACCTCTGAAAGACTTCCAATTGAGAAATATGAAAGTTTTGAAGAGGTCAAGGAAATATGGCCAGCAAGCGAGGAAACTGGAAATCGTATAAACTTAATGTCATACAAATATGAACATCCGAAACAACACTTAATAGAGCAAGTAACTCAACTAGATGATATCAAACCTGATTCAGCAAAAACTGATGAAATCGATATGATTTCTATAGTTCATCATCAAGAGAAAACAGACTTAAAGAAAAATTTGCAAAAGGTATCAGAAGAAACTCACCCACAAACTTCGGGTGAAGAAGAAGTTGTGATCGACACTGCACCATTAGAATCATCCAGGGAAGTGGGATTACCACGAGATGTTCCACCACACTTAGATCCAGAAATAGCAATGACTCAGCAGGATGTTCGTACTATTACTCAGCTCTTAATTCAAAGTGAATCGATACCCCAGCCTCCTCGAAAAGTACTAAGTATTACTGCACCCACCAAAGATCATTCTTCTGAGAGTATACTGAAAGTATCAATGGATACGGAGTCATCTCAGCCAATAAAGATTAATATGAATATTATTGAGACTAGCCGAGCTTCACCAGTGAAAAGTGATACCGAAGGTCATGACGATACAAGTTCAAGGAGTGACAAAGAAGCCAAGCGACATCGAAAGAAAAAAAAGAGAAAAGAAAAAGAAACTCCTGAGCCAAGCGAAGATGATTCAGGAAAAGATTTGAAAATTCCTTCAGAAGAAGAAAAACCAGAGGATATAAAAGAATCAGTAGAAGCAATTAAACCAGAAACTGAATCACCAAAACTACCAATTTCAGAACAAGAATCCGCCAGAGAAACAGGATATGAAGGTGATGGTAAGACTACTTTCGATGAAGGAGATGATGAGCATAAAAAGAGTAAGAAAAAGAAGAAGAAAAAGCAAAAGATCAAAGTTAAGGAGGATGAAGAATCTTATGTACCAGCTTCGTCTGAAGAACCACGGGAGTTGGAGACTCCCGATTTCAGCGAAGAAGGCAAAACCCGTGAGGAAAAAGTTGAAGAACTTAGTCCAGAAAGTACATACTCTAGTTTAACTGAAGAAGTTCCGGTGAAAGTTATTGAAGAAGCGGTCATTTCGCCCGATTCAGAATCACCGAGACCAGTAATGACGGAGCTAGTCATGCCAAAAGAAGTTTTAGAAGCTGCGTATGTTAATGATGAAGAACAACAAACAACTCCACGATCTGATGAGTTACATGAGAAAGAACAAGTTCTCATTCAAACCGAACAGCGATCAATGCAAACATCACCTGAACACCACCCCATTGATATGTCACAACAGACCAGCATAGACGTTGCTCCTGAGCTTCAAGAGGGAGAATCTCAAACAATTGTTATTGAATCTGCAGAGATCGAAGTACAAACAACTCCACGCCGAGGTGAAGAGGTTTTGGAAGAAGTGAAGATGACATCTGAAGAAATACAGACTGATAAAATACCAGATATTGAACAAGAAATTCAAGAAAAACCAGAAACAGGAGACATATCAAGCCAAACCGTTTCTATTACTACAAAAGAACAGGAATTACAAACATCACCAATGGAATCACCACGCAAAGAGCCTTCTGCAGATGTTGTTATGCCTGTTTTGAAAGATGTGGTCGACGATATTGTTAGAGAACTACCTGAGGAAATTGCCTCAAAGAAAGAGATATTTACTGCAGATAAGCAAGCTGGGACGGATGTAGTTTTGACAACAGATTCAACAATGCAGACATCCCCACGTGTGGAGGAAATTGAAGAGTCATCAATATCGACTTCAACAGAACCATATGATATAGAGATTCAAGCAACCTTAACATTACCACCTCAAGATGATTGGTGTGAAGCTGAGCCATTGGTGTTTGAATATACAAAAACTGTTGAGATGCCACCAAAAGAAAAGGATACTTTCGAAGGTAAAAGAGAAAAGAAAAAAAAGAAAGAACGAGTAATGCCAGATGTTAACGTAAGTGTAGAGATGGGCAGTTGTCTTCGAACTGCTGCGAATATAGAAGCAACGAAAGATTTTTTGGAAGGAGAGAAGGTAACTTATGCTCCTATTCCAAATGAACCGCAACAGCCTGAAACAGTTGCTTTATCTATAACTAAAACAACAGTCTACGACCAGTATGTTGGAGATAAGCAACCTTCTCCCGAGATTGTGGGAATTGAACAAGATAAGACTGTAATATCCATGAAACCAGCTAGGTCACGACCGACGTCGTCAGTAATGATTGAAGAAGTCATGTCTCCAACAGAAGTATTTGATACACCTTTGACACCGGGACCTGATTGTGAACAATCATATGTTACTGAAAGTGTCTGGCCGACAATAGTTGATAGACCATCAGCGCAAGATGCCTCGCAAGACTTAATAATAGCTGAAACTATACCTCACTATCCCGGAACACAGTTAACAATTTGGACCCAAACGAACGACACAATCGGAGGTCGCATGCGACATTTAGTAGATGCCCAAAAACCAACGCTTTTAAGTAATGTCCTTCATTTAGCAACTTTAAGTGAACATGTTACTGAAGAGCCCGTAGAAAATAGAATTCGAATGGTATCAGAAGCTCTCCACGACCTTGAGGATGCTGTGGAGCATCAAAACATATTTGTCATCCAGACTACAGTTGTGACAATTATTGAAAAGGTATCCACATGGTTAGAAACTATCGAATATCGAGTATATTTAATACGTCAGCAATCAAGCGATGGACCGAGTGAAGAAAAAATCGATGAATATAATCGGCTAAACGACGAAATTTCAACTATAAAACAGAACATCGAAAATATGGAGAATTTGCTAAATAAAAGTGATGCATTGGTTGATAAAAATTGCCATAATCAGATGGTGAACTGCGTCAAGACATTAAAGGAGCACTTAGCAGCAGTTGTAAATGTCACTAAGGAAAGTGAAATTCAAGACAGCCAGGAGCTGGAGAGATGGAAGGAGTTCTTAATCCTGGTCCAACATGTCACTATGTCTTTGACTGATTTGCAAGACCGTTACGAAGAAATTTTGTCTCAAGACACTACAATAGAAAACAAATTGTCAAATCTGGATAACCTTGAGACACAAAACAGAGAAGAAATGTTGAAACTTTCTAAGCTCATGAACACAGCCAGAGCTTTCCTTCGCGATTTCCCGGAAAAGAAAATTCCGGGTGATATCTATTCTTCTCAAGAAGCAAGTAAGAATTTAGAGAACAATATAATACTTGAAAGAGATCGTCTTCTACAACTACAGTCTTTAGGAGAGGAGTATGAACAAACATTAAAGGAGTTCGCAAATATTAGTCTTTTGGCAGATAGATTGGTCGAGAGTCCAATTGTTTCGAACTCTCTAGAAAAATTGCACGATGAAATGCAGAAACATCGGAAATTCTTTGTAAACCTTAGCCATTGTCGTGCAATATTAGAATCTCTGGAGGACAATATAGATCAGGAGACCAAAGAAAAACATGCTGAACTGCATAAAGACTTATACCATCGTGCTACAATTATTTTAGAGAAAGCTGCTGACCGTGCACAGAAATTAGCTCTTGCCGCATCGCGATGGACGGTTTTGGAAAAAGGTATGAAAGACGAGCGACAATGGCTTCAGGTTGCTCAACAAAGAGTTCCAGATTTGTCGGCCGTTACTTCAGCAGATTTCGATCAATACATAGCTTTGTATCAGTCACTAAATGCCGACATTGCTCATCATTATGTGAAAATGTCACAAATGTCAAACATTGCAAACAAACTTCAAGAACTCGTCGATGCACCTAATCTGGTCGAAGAAAGCAACGAAAGATTAATAATTCTGCTAAAGCTGAGGGAAGAAGTCGCAATGTACTTACATCGCTTGCTGCTATTTCGTGAGACTTGGAGTCTCTACGAACAAACGACAGATAAATTGGAGTGCTGGATCAAAGATGCAGAGCATGAACTTGATCAAATAAAAATTCCGCAAGACCCGAGAGAACAACCAATTGAACATATGCGCCAATTTTGGGAAGTTAAGGCGCAATTTGAAATGCATAACAACATCCGAAATGAAGCTGGAAGTGCTTTTGAGAAAGCTTTACAAATTATTCCTCTTGCCGACGAAATGTTGCAGCGACAATTCCATGCTCAGCTTGAAGATAGATGGCTGATAGTAGCTAGGAAAATCGATGAAATCCAAAATGCTATTATCAATAGCATCTCATCTCAGGATGTTCCGGTTGAAGAAAAACTAGTACTACTACAACGTGAGCTAGAAGAGATTCATCTTACTATAACAACCATGAAAGGAGTGATCAAGAACGAAGATGAACTTAATTTGTATATTGAAAGAATACAGGTTTTGGATAGCCGTGTTGGAATAATTGGCAACGAACTTGGTCGCATAGGCCTACAGCCTTCAACAGAACCAGAGAAAATTGGAGAACTTTTTGGTCTTTCGCATAAGATCTGTACATACATCGCTGAAGAGCTAGAGGGAGCCAATCTCTTGAAAGACCGCCTTACAGCCATTCAAGATGGAATCAGTTCAATCCGAAAAAGTCAAGCTAAATTTGCCATTATCTTGGATGATTGTGAATCGACTGAGAAACTGGGAAGTGAAGCTATCGAGAAAGCAATTTCCGACTGTCAAGAAGTTAATGAGGATTTAATGGAACAATGGCAAGAAATCATGCGAATAAGACAGTTACTACATACGTTACCAATGCGCTTGAGAATGTCTGTGTCCCCGGTAAAATTGGAGCGTGATATTTCTCACTTGCAAGATGAACACGCATTTTTAGAAACTCGCTGTGGTAATATACTCGGACTATTACGAAATAGACTAGCGTTGTGGAAAAGGTATGAACGACAACTAGAATTAGTTCATGAATCTGTCCAAGAGACTGATTTTATGATGGAATTGCTCAAAGTTCACGGACAAGTTGATTATGAGCGTTTAAGAAAAGCGACTGAAAGGCTCGAGGTATGTACTACAACAATTAGTTTTTTTTTTTTTTTATTTTTTTAAATTTAATTAGTTGAGTGGCTCTAAATATTATTCCAAAACTCAATTATGGTTAGCACATAGAGCTTAATACTTGTTGTAAAATAAAAATAATTAGAGTATGATATTTTGATAGAATTTTTGGTATTCCAATCTGTTGTTTGGCATAAGGCGCCAACTGTAAGAATCGTATCGGAATTTTTTTTCGGACCACAGATTTTCCATTTATTTTTTCCTTTTAAATGTTTCCTTGGCATAAAATAAGAAGCAGGAAGGTAGGATTCAACGAAGGAATTTAATCTTTTAGGCAGAGATTTTCCTACTTTGAGAATATACATATCGACAGACTTTACATCTACATATTATACCGTATACCTAGTGGTTTAACTTAACCCGGAATTTTCAAATCGTAGAATATTCTTCTAAAACGCTTCTCTTCGAATTAATTTTGAATCGCATTTCTGTTACCTTCAATACTGGCTTTTCAGTTCTGATGGACTGCTCTCTGTTGTCAGCCTTTGTAATATAACACATTCGAAATTGTTGAATATCTTATAATCGTTTAATGTTAACTAGGGCTACTTATATTATGTTCATTGATTAACTCATAATTATCAATACTCATCGATGATCTACGCAGGAGCGACCTTTCCGAAACCCAGTTTAAGGTACAATATTATGAGGTTTTCTTCTACTATTTTTTTTTTTTGTGAAGTGGGTGGCTACGGTTCAAATGATTACCTGACCAATAAATTTGAAATTATCATCATAAGGATATATAATGTATGTATCATTTCAAAAACTAAATAAAGAGTGATTCCTAAATCCTTATGCACACATATTTTCCAAACAAAGCATAGATAGGAAAAAAATCTAAAAAAAAGAGGCCTGCGAGATACCAATTATAACTAAATTCGATTGATTACTTCATTTCTATTAGAGAAGAGGAACTTTACAATTTCACCCAGTATGTAGGGGAAAAAGTAGCATTTTCACGATTTTTATTGTAAGTTGCCTATTATTCACGGGAATATAATTGATTTTCTGGGGCTGCCCCACCTCAATGTAACAGAGCATTGAACACATATGTGTACATATGTACATACGGAGTAGAAGGTAGAAATCAGTTTTCGCGCCCGCCAAAAATTTCTTATTATTTACTCCAAACAACACACAAACACACATGATTACCCTCTTTGAAAAGCGATAGCAGGCCTACCAAATATTTCTGATGTTTAGCATACGAATTGAGGTCAGATTTAAAATTAGCACACATCTCCCGTGCTATGTATCTTAGTGCAGTGAAAGTTAACTACCTACCTTTTCATTCTATGTTGTTTTCTACGATGTAGTTAGCAATTCAGTTTTAGTTCAGTTCACACCAAGTGAGGACCAAGATAATTGCTCAGACTTGTTTGGATGTGCGCTTTGTAAACATCCTTTATCTGTCTACATATAATTACTTTGGTATACATAAATATGATGTGATAACGTAAATCTAGATTAGGATTCATATAATTTTAGTGATAATAAAGTGGAAAGTGATTGTGAGCTTTTATTGTAATTTTTGTTTTTCACATATGTATAAAACAGGGATTATCTGATGATTTACAAAATCGTGAGTCACTTCTAGAAGAATTGAAATTGTCTGCCAAGCCATTAACTGATACATGTGATGGACCAGTTGCTGAACAAATCGAAGCAGCCGTTCAAGAAGCTGTGACTGTCTGGAATGATACTTGTGATAATCTGCATAATCTATGTGATAAGTATCAACGAGCAGTTCAACTTTGGGAACAATATCGTGAAGCATCTGCTGCGGTCAAACAGTGGGCTGATCAACAAATGGAAACTCTGAACTCTCTGAAGCAACCCATAAATGCGCTGCAACACGTTAAAGTAAGTACCTATTATATTTTTTTTTTCTTATTCATTTAGTGATTTATATACATAACTACTATTTATGTATTAATGTAAATATAGAAAGTGAATACTTTGCTGTTTGAAATAGAAGAGAATATCGACGAAATTTATTAATTTTAATATTATTTTTTATAATTTTTCTTGAGGTAAGAAAACTTATACTTCAAATAAGAATTCTAAAACATTATTTGGATACTCGACTCGATTAAATAAATTTTTTAAAGTCAACTTATTGTCAGAGTTTTGTGATCACAGAAATTGGATCAGCTTTGATTGTTTTACATTTGTGAATATTAATTGGATAAAAAACGCAGATATGTATTCTTTCCAGCTCATTTGAAAATTCTTTTTAGTTAGTTTGAATAGCGAAGTTTTTGTGTCCTGCACTGTGGCAAAAGTTTAATGTGCATCGTACTTTTACAAAAATTGTTTCCTATATGTAATGTGAAATTTTGTTGGAACGGAATGGTTATGTGAGATTTTCAACTTCGCCGGACATGACTAGTTTTAAATGAAATTTAATATTTACCTCAAATATAACTCCATGTTTCACAAACATATGGTAAAACTTTTGTTTTGTCTGGAGTTCCATATCCAATTAAACAATAGTTTATCATCACCATTATCTAGTTACTTTCGTTCCTTACAAGATAAAGGTTGAAAACGGTTGCTCTCCAGTAAACTCCGTTGTGCTCCGCAGCTTTCAGTTCATCTAGAATCTCTGATTATGTACGGTTTCGTCTTATACGGTTTTCTTTAAATGGTCTCCCATGACAATCTTGTTTTCTTCATATCGTAGGTTATGTCCAATCCAATTCCATTTTCTTCTCTTGATTTCTTTAACAATTATCGACAACCTTTGATATTCGATCTGTCCAGTGAAGTTCGCAGCACCGCGAAGGAGTTACCAGATTTGTCCCATTTTCGTAATTAATTAATTTTACTTTTTTTTTAAGTCCGTTGGCAGGATATGAATTGAATAACTTTTCACATTTCACCTAGCATATAGTAAAACTGCCTTCGCATTGGAGTTGAACAACAGTATTTGCTGAAAAAGGGCACCAGTTGATTTATTTATTCGAGCTATAACTTTCAAGAGGGACAAACTATGAGAAATCAACTCCAGATTTAATTTAATGTTGGTATGTTTAGAGACCGGATTGAGATACTCTCGTTACAAGACAAAACACAACCTACTAATTCTCTAAAAAAATAGATCTTTTTCAAAGTATAATAACTCAAGAAATTAATTAAAATTATTTATTAATTATGGGATATGTATATATCTTCTTTGTAACCACGTTGAAAATTTATTTTTTTTGCAAAAGATAGTAAAAACTCAATGCCACATTAGGAAAGTCTGTAGGATATATATTATACTTAAATAAAGAACTAAATTTTTAATGAAAAAGTTTATATACTCGTATGTACCTACTTAATTCATACATACTAGTTATTTAAATCGTGTTTGGAATGTCATTTGTTCATCTCTACTACAGAAATTGTTTCCATTGGATGATGTTTTTTTTTTTATTAGTTCCTCTAAGTTGCTAAAAATAGATAAGCAGAATCACATAATCATACATCGGAGAAATGCTGTGGAAAAATTTCAATTTCAATTCTAAAAATAGTTTACTAAATGCATCGAAGTACAATAAGAAGTGACTAAGTTCACACAAGAATTGAAAGAAGTTCTTTGTTTTAAATATTCGGCAATTGGCGTGTTTTTTTTAATAAATCGCTATTATTATACATAAAAGTAAAATATTCTCTTCTTTATAATCTCCGAATTTTATGGAAAAAGCTATTGTAGAAAACTTGCAAAAAGGAATGCACTTTGTATCACACATTTTGTCATCCTTTTAAATTTATGGGAATGCAACTCTGTTCGAATCGTAATGCTAAGTTAATGGAATTGTGATTCGAACAGATTTGCTTTTACAGTATTATGCGAATCGGCTTGATTATCTTTAAGTAAATAACCATCCGTCTTTGCAAACAAACATTTTTTTACCGATTCTATATGGGGCAATTTTTTATTTTTAGATATCTGAGGAATCTTTAGCGGAAGAAAATCAACGGCTATCTGAATTACGTGACATAGTGAGTCAAATTGCTACCGACGTCGGATTGGATTCATCTCATTTACTTCAAAGTGAGCTAGATACTTTGGGACGTCGTTTACAAGACGTTCGAGAAACTATAACAACGTTAGCAGATGTCGCCGATAATCAGGCAAAAGAGTTGCAGGAAACAAAGGAGAATGTCACTCAGGCTCGCACCTATTTAAATAGCGTCCAACAGGTATGTAGGAGGTTAAAATTTAAAATTATTATATAAATTCCAGAGCACAGTGCCATTTCCTTTTATGAGCTGGTTCTTCAATACTACATATAGCGTGTGTCGCGTGACAACATGGTATTATTCTCATTCAAAGTTTTTTTTCATGTTGTTAGCATACCTTGACATACCGCACTAACTTTTGCTAGTATTGACCTTCTGTTCTGTTTGGAAATTTCGGATTGTACTTGTGATTTGTTATTTAGGTGGAAATCGGGGATAGATTTACTTAATTCTTTCAAATGAAAAAGTTGAATTCGTAACTTTCCACTCGTGCATATCGTAATGTCCTCAAATCCATCCAATTAAATGAGGATACAAGGGCACATTGATGCGAAATTGTGAACGATAGCTGAGTGAATTAAAATCGATTTACATTGTAAGTTACACCATTTTTTATTGCCCGACAAGAGTTGCGAGCTTTTTGTTGGTAAACTTTTCCTAAATTAAATAGTCGATGTTAGTTATATTAGAATATATTATGTACATACCATGTAAATTGTATGTGAAGCCGCATACAGCCGCATACAGCCGCTTCAGACGACTAATAATGATACTAATTTTCATATAATAAAATCACTGCTACAGAGACCAATTCTTTTTTTTTCAATTAATAATAATAAATAATTAATAAAATTTCTCAATACTGGTACTCTTGAAAGTCGTGACTACAAAAGTGTCATTCGTGAAGCATATCAAAAAATTAACCTTGCACCAACTTCCTAGAAAGCTCGAGATGCAAGAACTTTGTATTAAGTTTTTATATCATTCATAGGACGTATGTATCTGGTATTACATCCGCTGTAAGTAAATACTATCACCTTTATTTATGTGAATTTTCTCACAAAGGAGTAGACAGACGATTTTGATCCCACCTTTTATTTAAACATGATGACTATTATCACAGCTCCTAGGCACGACATTAATATTAAAGTGATAGTCTTTGTGAATATGAAAAGACCCTATCTTCGGCGCGTAGACCATAGTAAGCTTTCTGGAGTTCCGAAATAATAGCTGTTGTCTTTTGTGTACCTTGTCCTAGAACTCCCATATACTGGAGAGAACAAATTGTTCTGTCGGTTGAAGCGAACTATTTGTACTGTTCGCTTAATTTAAATCGTTCTATGAAAATGTATGAGGCGTTCTTTTGTGTATCTTTTGTTCTGTTCTGTTCTGCGGACACAAAAGAACACAGCTAATATACTTGAATGATATGGCAAGAGACCTATAACCGTTGAATGCTGAATTAACGTAGGAATTGGGAGATGTGATATTTGAACGTGTGTGCGGCACCTTGTATGTTAGTCTATATATTTATGTTAACGTAAATTGATTGAACCCGTTAGTTTGGGCTGGTGGTCCAATTTAAACTGGATACTCTATTCTATTATATATTTTTCCAATTTCCTATTGGATTTGATGTAAAGATATATTTAATATGATATTTTGTCTTATTCAATTACAGGATGTTGCACGTGTACCAACGAATCCTGCGGACAGTGAAAACCAATTGATTGCGCTAAGATCCCATCTTCTTACGCTTTCAAAAACTGAGGAGCAGCTAAAAGAGCTCCATGAGAAGAATATCGAGTCCGAATTGGGAGAATCATCGATCATTGAAGTACTTGAGCTATGGCAGAAAATCTTCCGTGAAACATTCCAAGAATACCATCGTCTCTCCACACATTTGATACGTAGTCAAAATAGTACTGAAGCTATAAGATTGTGGCGACAATACCTCCAACATGTTCAATCGTTCTTATCAAGTTCCATACCAGACGATTACTCAAGTCTAAAGCAACATCGACATCTCTGTGAGGTGCATCAAAGTCTTTTGTCGAGCCAACAATCAGTTTTATCTCTATGCACCGATGCAGAACCAGGAATGCCTGTTGATCCCAACTTATTAGATCAATTCAAGTTCTTGACGAATTTACATAATGAGACATTGTCAAGAATAATGGATCGAAACAGTGAAATCGAAGCAAGGTTGAAAGCATGGAATACCTATCGACTTGATTATGCTAACTTATTAGAATGGCTCAAGGAACGTGAAAAGGAAAGATCACGCTTGCAACTCAGATACATTCACCTTAAGAGAGTTCAAAAATTAAAGCAGCGAATCGAAGGTCTTCTGCATCAAATACCTACTGGTGAAAATATGGCTACACAACTAAAGGGACAACAAGCAACTCTGTTCCAATTTTGTGACGATGCCCTGACTACCTCGATTCGAATGGAGCATGCATCTGCAAATCAGAGAATAAGCAATTTAACAGCTGCATTGCAAACATGGAGAGACTTCTTACTTAAAATTATGCAACTTTCCCAATTGTACGATACAAAAGTGAAGTTCCTGCAAAAGGAATTCCGAAATATTCAGAATGTCGTTGATGACACCTCCAAAAATATGCCAAGTAATGCAAATTCCATTCAAGAACGATTGGGTGCCCTTCGAAATCAAAGAATAAAATTATCCAGTCATATATCGGAGTTAGAGAGTCTAAATGTAACTCAGGAAGAGCTTAAAGAATGCATCAGCCCATTCGATATGAAATCTATTCGTCAAATGGTTTGGATTTTGTGGCAACAACATGCCGACTTAGACTACCAACTATCGCAGTTAATCAATACAATAGAAGAACGCCTGTCCTTACATTCTATATTCATCGCTAGATATGAAAAGATGTTACGCTGGATGGATGAATTAGAAGCTCGAATTAACAAAGATTCGGACAATGCTGCCGTTCAGGATCCACAGACTGTAGTCAAACGTTTAGAGCAAGAAATACAGTCAGAAATGGGACTTCGTGAAAAAGAAAGGGAATGGCTTCTATCAACCGGTCGAGAATTATTATCGCTTTATGACAATAAAACTCAAAATGCAGATACTATTCGAGCTGACATTCAATATAGAGTTGACAGCTTAATAGATCATTGGGAGAGGTTAAAGTATTTGTACAAGCAGCGATCCAATAAGATTAATGATCTAAAAATGACGATACTTCGTCTAGAGGAAAGAATAGCTCAAATAAGGCAATGGCTCTTTGAAATGGAGGGCCAGCTTACTCAGCCTTTCGTTATTGAATCTTTTGAACCTGGTACCATTGAAAATAAACTGAAAGATCACGAAAAAATTCAACGTGCAATTGAAAAGGAAAGTAGCAATGTTGGTGAAGTCTTAAATTTATGTGAAATGCTTCTTAGTGATGTTGATACATGGAAAGCTCACTTCAACGTCACAACTTTGCTATCAAGTACTCAGTTCTTAGAAAACAAATGGAAGAATGTCTGCAGCTTGTCTGCCGATCGTAAAAAGAAAATACTGACAATGTGGTCGCTACTACAAGAAGTTCGAAAATTAGCATCCGAACAAGAAGATTGGCTTTCACAACAAGAAGCTTCATTGGCAATTTTAGAAAAAGATCTTAAAAAACTGTCGAAAGAACAAGTCGAAACGAGAATTCATGACGTTGAGGAGAGAATCAATCAGATTGAATTTCGTGTTCCCTCTTTCAGAATTTTGGAGCAGTCATATGGAAAGCTTGCCATGAGTCATGGAGTTAATCAAGAAAACGTACTTAAACTTACTGCTCCAGTGAGAAGTATTTTAACTAGATGGTGCTCTTTACTACCTAGAGCATATGACATCATGGACGTCCTCAATAAGGATATGAAAATTTACCGTGAATTTATAAGTCTTCATGGGAAGGCAGTGGTAGGCTTAACTCAAATCGATGCCGAGTTGACCCAGATCCAGCATTTAACCAGTCCCGATGGAGAGAAAGGTCCCCAAGGTCATATAGAGAAAATTAAACGCTTGGAAAAGGAGCTACAACAAGTGGAAGTCGTAGTGGAAAAGGCCGATAAATTGGGTACAGATGTGAGCCAAAGGGTTAAGAAAGAAGATGCTGCTAATGTACTCCTTCTAATTGAAGAATACAGAAAACTTTGGATAGACATTCAATCACGTCTAGTAATAGTCAAAGATGATATTTTATCTCGTTACTTTCATCCACATTCAAAGGAAGTGGATGAAAGTGTTCAAGTTGAAACTTTACAATTTGGACAAGATAGTGCTGTTCAAGTAAATACACTACGAAAACTTCCACGTATGACATCAATAACAGCGAAAGATGCGTATATCATGGAATTAGCTACAGCAATAACAGAGTGCCAATCGAATCTCGATGAATTACAAAAAACTGTCAGTGACAAAACGAAAAGGCCTAGTCCTCAAAAAATTTCAAAACTAATGGCAAGCTGTCAATCATCTGTCGAACTTATGAAACACTTGAGCACTTTATTGGTTACTGAATGCTCTGCAACAAATGAAGAAGGACAAGTAGAGACAGTAACTCAATTGTCGCTGCAATTCGACACTCTCCAGTCACAGTGGAAAGCTCGTCAGCAACAAGATCAGAATTCCAGGTAAGCTACTGAATCACTTGTTTTCACTTTAACTGCTTTGCTGGTGTTATGCTTTTGATTTGCTCAAAAATTTTCATAAAAACTATTCAATTTAATTTGTTAACATATTTTTCAAATTACAAAGAAGGATGGTTTTTGGTTTTCTTCTAATCTGCTTTTACTTAAATTGTTTTATTTTTCAATTGCACACACACAGGTCTTGCGTTTCGGCCGCTTACAATTTCGTGTGCCCACAGTGAGTAAAATTAAAAATTAACTACAATTAACTACATAACCACTAAAACAAATGGAATTAAAAGGACTGATTTTTAAAATACTAACTATTTTGTAAATTTCTGTACAAAAGATAGAACAAATTCCTAGCACACGTGCTCTGTTTATGCAGGATACATTTCTTATCTCTGTAGAAGTTTTTTGGATTTTGCAATATTAATAATTCATTTTCAACGTTGATTTCTCTTAACCTTGTTCCATAATTTTAAATTGGTTCTCAAGATTCAAGATATATATATATATATATGTGTGTATATCCACTTATATTCTTCTTCAGCTCCCTTAAATCCCTTGAGGGATATGGAGCAGATGGTAAAATTTATATGCTCCTTGCCAAGTGTTGTAATTATACCTACAGCTTTATGCTAACTCCAAAACGCCGAGTAAAATATTACTTGCTATGTTGTCAGGAGATTGCTTCGAGTGGCAATGGTGCTCAAACCAAAGACCCATAGAATCCTGAGCAAAGGTATTTCCATTCCAATGACGTGTCGATACATCTATATATTGCGTTTTATAGTAGTGGATATGTTGAAATGTAATGTTAATCCTGTCGGCGTCATGGTTATAAGATTGCTCTAGTATGCGATTGATATTTCGGAGCTATTGTAGGTAGGTACAATTCAAGGTAGGCCTAACAATAATGATTTTTTTTTTATCTATCATGTCCCATATCCCACGAGAAATTTAATTGAGGCGAAAGAAGACAGGCAATTTGAGAGCGTCATTCAATATGTTGTTTTTTTACTGATTATTTCTTCCTGCATAAATTCCACCAATCTTTCTGCAAAATTCCTGCTTCACTCAAATATTCGATTTAAATATCAATTTTCAATTGATACAACCTTCAGTTTCGACAGGGCATCTTAAGAAGTATTACTACAGCCAAGGGAATTAAATATATTTTGACTTTTGGTACATTCATTTGTTTTGTCTTTTGTACTGAGCGGCGGTGTATCTAAAATTAAATCATATGATTTTGCCTGAAATTAGTAAATATTATTTTTTCTTATTTATAGCGAAGTGGGTCGACTCACTTGCCCGCTGTGTACACAGCGCAATTGGCAACAAATAGACAATGATCTTTGGCGACTTGAACAATGGCTGCAATTCGCTGAAGGTACTCAAAAATTGCAAAGCTCACCACCAAGTAACATTGAACAATTGGAAGATATCGTACAAGATCATCGCGAATTCCTGCTAGATCTAGAAAGCCATAAAAGTATTATTGCTTCGCTGAATGTTGTAGGCGATCATTTGGCCACACATACCCTTGATACGGATAAGGCAAAACAATTACGTGATCGTTTAGAAAAAGACAATGACAGATGGAGCAAGGTCTGTTCCAACGCAAATAAATGGCAAGGACTTCTACAAACAGCTTTGATGGGAAATAAAGAATTTCACCAAATTATTGATGAATTATGTCATTGGCTACAAGAGACTGAACAAAAGATAAAATCGTCAGAGCCTGTGGATTTAACCGCGGAACGAGCAGTACTCGAAGCGAAATTTCGAAAATTCAAAGAACTCAGATCAGAGTTGGAAAGATGTGAACCGCGAGTGGTGAGTCTGCAAGAGGCAGCTGATCAATTACTCAGAACGACTGAAAGCAGTGAAGGATCTGTCAGCACATACACAAGGTTAGTTTTTTGTTTCATTTCCAGGGCGAACGTCATAATATATGAAACCTGAAGCTTACACCTGGCCTACATATAAGCTAAAATTTCCATTTACACATACGCTTCCATCATCACAATGTATTAAACATAGTACAGTCTAATCAAAAAGTCATTTCATCTCTAGGAAAGTTACGAATAGACCTATATTCACTGTAGAAGTATGCAACTTCTTATAAATCCATACTATCTACATTTGAAATGACTTCATTTGATTTTTTTTTCAATTATTGTTTAAATCGGTATGAGTTTTAGTTTTCTCAATATTCATGCATGTCTTGTTTACATTTTTTTTTCGATTAATTTAAAACTATCCTCTTGGACTTAATTTGGAACACGAGTCCATTGTCTTAAACACAGAGCACGGAGCACATTTTACTGCTCGAAAATTACATTGATTTATAGCCAAGAGAATTTTATAGACCTACTACAAAAAATATGATAATTTGAAAATGTGTCTTTGGCTAGAGATTAATTAGTAGTTTTCGAGCCCCAGCAGGCACTCTTTCTTAAATTGAAAAAGAGATAATATTAATTTCGTGTTCCAGAATAAAGCCCTAGATTTCATCGGAATACTATACCTACATATTTAATAGCATCCATATATTATTTCGGCCGCCCATCCTAACCCCATTCAGCTTTCGTTGCAGGCCAGCTAAATCGGCACAAAAATAATTTTAAGAACTCTTTCCAGGTTGACTGATCTTCGATTACGATTGCAATCATTGCGAAGACTTTCTGGCATTTACATTGTTAAATTGGGTGCAGTGCTGGGATATGATGGTGACAGTCTTGGTGTATCTCTGCATTTGCTTTCGAGCGAGGTAAGTGCTTGGATAGATTCAATCGTAACGGTATTGAAAGTTGTTTCTCCTTATAGTAGATAGTCGAATTATTTTGAATATGTATACAAGGAAATGCACTTTTTGAATTTGATTTTTTTTTTTTATTTTTTTAAATAGCTACACACTTTTTATTTTATTATGATTTCCCTTTTTTCTTTCTTATGCAGCTTCTGGAGCAATCCGAATTAAGGACCCAATCTTCTGCTCAGGCATCAACACATTCCATTGAATATGCAAAGTAAATATATAGATAGTAGTTGATTTATTATAATTAATTTTATTTAAAGTATATATGTAGTTAGAGTATGATGTTGCCAGTAGATACATATGTATATAGATTCAATCACAGCACTCGTAGCGAACTTGAAATACTTTCAGAAAATTTACGCTGAGGAGGGCAAAGAATATTATTTGAAGAAAGATCCAGTGTTAAAATAGTGTTTATAAAATCAAAATTAACATAATATTCAGTAGTTTCTTAGTTAAGGCTATCATCTTATAGGTAAGAATATGGAGGCTTTTAATTTTTCATTAAACATAGATATATGTTGTTCAAGTTTCCGTGAAATATCTCTTGTATTAAGTAATATTTAACATCAACTTGCATCTGGAGTAAATAATCAAAGTTAAGTTTGTATTTAAAATTGTGACTGGTGCGCAGGACATTAACGATGAATGCAGCATGGTCGGAATTATGAGGTCTCCACTCATTTCATCAACTTCACGTGCAAGTTATGTGGAATTATATGTTTTTTTCTTAATATTAAGCAAAGTAATATTTTATAATATTTTTTAAGACCGTTCTTCGAAAAGCGATTTACTTTTTCTCTAATTATTTATATATATTTTTTTATATTTTTTTAGCGGCGAAGAAATACTCGAGGAGGAGATCAATACCACCGTACTTGCACGAGGCTATCGATTTTTCGGCCGAGTAGTACGTGCATCGCTGCCTATTCAGGCGCTCATGTTACTTCTTTTGGGTGTTGCCACACTTGTCCCCCACGGTGAAGACTATACGTGCATGTTTTCGAACACGTTTGCACGTAGTTTAGAGCCTATGCTTAGTTACCCGAACGGACCACCTCCCATTTAATAGAATCAAATTAAAAGTTCATAGGGTAAAAACGTTTGAAAACCTCTATTCTTACAAAAAAAAAAAAAAGCCTATGTGTTTTCTATTAAGAAGGTAAAAACTGCTGTGACAAAAATTATTCAACTTTTGTACATTACTTTTTTAAGGTGATCCTCTTTTAATAAGACATAGCTGCATCATAGTTGTTAATAATTATTGTAAGAAATATCGATGTTGTTGAGAAAATTTGAATCAATCGATGTTTTTTTTTTGCTTTTTAACGTGAAATGATATATATTATGTAAAATATGACGAAATTACTTCAGGAAAGAATAACGAAACAAAACAAACACATATAACTTTTTTGAGGAAAACTTGTGTGCTTGCGACTTCATTGTGTATTATTATTTAAGGAAATATAAAACAGAGAGAGAATATCTACCTGTTGCCTCTGCCTTCATTAAATTAATTTTTCTTTTTATCTATTCACAATATTGATTTTTTCCTTAAGATGATTTTACTATTACACATTTTAAAGCACTTGTATTATTAGCTTCATTGTATCTCTACATTTAAAGCTTGAAATATTTCACGCGCAACTATAAATTATATTTATAACGAATCAATACAAACGCACAAGTTCCTATAATTATCTACATAAATACGTTTCTGGATGTTTCTGTGAAAATGGTGGAACTGTTTCATCGAAACTCCGTTTATTTTATTTCATTCGAGTATTATCCTGTTAGTGGTTCAATGTCGATCTTCGAATTATGGTGATTCTTCTCCCAATGCAATTAATGCATATCGTACCATTTTTTATAAGATCCTTAAAAAGAGCATATAAATTGGAAATTGTTGCGAGCTCTTCAAGCTCATTGTTCCGTTCTGAAAGTAAATGAGTTCCGAATTACAATTCTGTGCAGCAAATGTTGCGAACCCGTTAAGCCTTCGAGGTCTCCACATCGGTACCGGTACCAATTTTGCACAAAATGTGGTACTACGTGGAATAGAGACGTCAACGCCGGCAGGAACATTGCAGCGCATTGCACCCAAACCATAGGAGAACCATCCCCTTATAAAAATTAACTGTATTGATGTTTTTGCTGTTCATTCAGCTGAAACATTTAATGCAGTCATGACTTCCTTGAGAAGTTGTTTATGGAATGGCGTAATTTCTCACGGTTTATCAAAGTTAAAAAGATCATATAGTTATAGTCTCTTTTCTCTCCAGAGACTATTGTTTGAAAAATATTAAAAAAGATTTCTGAATTATCTTGTAACGGTTATTAAGTTCTTTCCTTTTTGCTCGAAAACATTCCTTTAAATCCCTTTAGATTGGATAATACAAAAGAATGTACGCCTTTTAATTTCATTTATACCATTTTATCTGTTTTACTTGAAATGTGACATTTATTATAACATTCATTTCGTCTTTTATGTAAGTCATGACCTCTTGTTGGTGCTAATTAGACAGATTGATTCAAATATATATTTTTTTTTTGAATAAATCTTTCTATAAGTCTCTATTAAGTCATTATTATGTATTAATGTTTAACAAAAGGAAAAAGAACAAAAGAAAGTCTTTTTTTTTATTAAAATTTCGCATTAAAATGAAAATGTCGAAATAGGAATTTTTTCCCCCGAATTTTGTGATTTATCTCTGATTTGTTGTTAAACTTAAATCACAGTTTAATAATTTTTACATTATACTATATATTATTATTATTATTAAAAGTTTTTAAAATTATATATCACGTTAAGATGCTTAGTTAAACCATTCTTATTTTTGTTATAATTCGCAATAAATATTAAATATTCTCTTAACCAAGATGAATCCTTTTTTTATCAGTTCTTGTGTTTCATTATCCAAAATCTTGATATTTTCCTTTTTTTTCTGTTATATGTAGTAAGACCCGTATAAGCACCGAACTTTGACTGCCATAAATGTATTTCTTTTCTTATCACTAAAATTCATATCACCAAAGAATATAGTTATCTTAAGGTTGAATTTAACTGCTTTTATGACCGTCACAAGTTATGACTGCTTGGTGAATACAGTCCTAAGATTTCCTTTCTTAATTTTAATGGATTTAACAATTTTTTTTTCTTTTTTAGTATTAATTAAAGTTGTTCAAAATATTTTTTTATACATACAAAATGAACAAAAATTCACAAAAATTTAAACAAATAAAGTGCAAAACAATTTATAATGTCATAGGAGATGAGTTTAATTTATGCCCGTCATAATGACAAATAGGGAGGCGCCCTAATTATTCGTTGCATAATACTTCGAAACCGTTGAAAGTAGAGTTAAATCTTGCTAAATTTTGTGTGAAGTGGTGAATTTTAATATTTACGCGGGCAAAACCAGTGCCGGTTGATTTGTTTCTTTATAGAATGCAAACAGCCTTATAATTCAGATAATGGAAGTCTTTTCGATTTAAGGGAAGGACCCTTACCTTGCTTCAAATTCAACTATGAGAAGGAGCTTCCAAAAAATTTACTTGCTATAGGCACAGTTTTTAAGCTCCTACATATTAAAATTAAATTTATTATTATATAGTTTTAGTGTTGGATATTATATTTATATTTATTATTATTATACCTATATGAAATATATTACAAAAAAATATGCCCACATGCATGGAATTATACTCCACCAATTTATATTGATGGGCTCCAACTAGCTACCTTTTAGCATTGATCTTCCCCCATCTGTGTATATTTATTTGTGGTGTTATTATAACTAGTTCATAATATAAATTGAATTTTTTTCATGGGTGAAATGTGTTTGGTGCCAGCCTTCAATCGGCGTATGCAATTTATAGTTGCATACATTATTGTAGCTGATTAAACGGTGGAAAACAATTTGGAGACGCCATAAAGTTTATAATGAAATGCATATCTGCGCCGTAGATCGGAGGAAGAATTGATTACAAGAATGAATCTAATCGGATGAAATTAAGGTATACCTATTTTTTTTTTTTTTTTTTACTTATGTGGACTCAGCAAAAAAAATGCCCGCAAACAATTCAGATACTATTTCTAAGAGAAATCCTATGCCATGCTCTAGATGATATTGGTATAATTTCTTCAACTCTACAGTCTGCTCTTCACGCGATTAATGTATTTTTAAAACTCTCTTCCGTCTGTAACAAAAAAAAAATCCAAATGTGAAAAATTCCCTCAATTTTTCTTAAGAGAGCAAATTTGCTCTCATCTCATGTAATTAAAAAATAACACAAAATTTCAGACACGTATTCTAAGCGTATTTTCCGTTCCGTGGTGATTTAGGTTGGGAATGTTGGAATGGGATAGCATGGCATGTATTAGTTGATAAGTGGCTAAAGTATCTAGACGTCATACATTTTAGATAAAAGTCAGTTTTAGTGTCAGTCCTCCCTCATATTTTCTATTTTGTCATTTCCAGTCGACAAGGGAAATAAAAAGGTGATAATGAAATTGCAGAATAATACATTTGTGAAGTATCCACATAGTTTCCAAATCTAAATTTCCATTGTTCTTTGTCCAATATCGTTTACCATTTTATCGATGTGCAATTATTGTGTTATTTCTGTTTTTTCAGCTCCAGATTCACCGTTAATAACAACACTGAAAAGCATTGCCTGTGAGGGGGTAGCTGTCCAAAAGCATACGACTTATAACCAAAGTAGGTACAAATAGTTAGTTATTTATGATTTGCTATTTCACATGTAGCACAAAAAATATTGTGTTTCTGTATCACTGTTAGAGCACCCTTTAAAACGATTACATAAAAAACATTTAAAACTCAACCAATCAGATGAAATTTTACACCCGTAAATCGAATTTAATTTAAAAAATATATTTTCTTGTGCCCAAGTGATATTATTCCGACTTTAATTTTCAAAATTTATCGTTAACTGAATCCTGCTTATGGGCAAGAGAGACGGAGCATGGTAAACACTATCTTTATCTTATTCCTTCTGAAGTGATTGCATCTGTATCCAACATAAAAACATCAAATGGCATAAGCAAACGTTCCAGAATGCAATATTTTGTGTTGGTAGCTCCAACTCTGCCATAGGGCGAAATAGAGAGCTATAGGAAAAAGACAATACGGCGCTGGCGCTCACTGCTCAGTCCATTGTTAGTCAGTGATATGCGACACCACGCGACGTTTGGAGAGAATATTATGTGTACAGAGGTCAGAGGTAAATACACTAAGGCAGTATTCAACTTTTGGGCTTGTGCTCTGGGGTGAAGCCAAAGTAATAGCTTGATATTTTTTGAGCTGCCTATAGCCAAAAATTAAAGTAACGTATGTATGCATATATGCATATGTACGTAAAGGACAGCTCTCTCGTAAAGTCATCAAAGTTGAAGACATCAGCCCACTGACATTTTTTGTTTTTGAAAAGTTTTGTGCGATTGCTAAAGAAAATTAAAATGGTCGAAGATGAAATTCGGATTCGCGTATTTAAAAAAATTCGAAGTGAATTTTCTATTACTACACAATGTTTTCATATCTATAAAACAACAAAAAAACATTTATTTGACATTGTTAATGGCGGTGCGGTTCTATTCTGTAGTTCAGTTTGGTGTTTTTAATTTTTCTTTGTTATAAGTGTTTACCTTTGGATTTACATAAATATTAACAACAGACCGGCGTTAATTATTGTAAGTAATTTTTTTCTTTCTGTAATTTATTATTCAGGATAATTTTTATTCGCTTTTATTTTCTTTCAATAATAAAAGTATTGTTGCAAATTTGCAGAGAAGAAAAAACCGAAAATTTCTGCCTTTCGTTTGATTTTCACCACATGTGGCCATTTTAAGATTTCTCATCTGTTCCAGATATCTGGCAGAAATTTCAAAAAACTGAGAAGAATTTCAAACTTTAGGGGTCGGATGTGCTCGTTAAAATTAAAAGTGGAAATCTGTAATATTATAGATACCTACAAAGCATTACTTAATTATAGATAAAATATATAAAATATAGATAAATTGTTGGTTGTTGCCAGGTACGAGACTGCAGAGCGGCAAAAAAAGGCAGCGATGAGATGGTATAAAAAATAAATAAATTCTTGCATGTCGTCTTTTTTCCTTTCCGATCGTTAATTTGAGAATTGAGCTTTCAAAATTAAATTTCTAGCACTAGAATGGGTCTAGCTGTTCGCAAGCATTTATACTTTACTTAACCTCTTTTACAATACCATACTTTGTTTATCTCTTTTACAATTCCATCCTTTGTCCTAAGAGAGGGACAGAAAATAAAGGTAATTGTCACATTGCCTTCTCCTCTTCCAAAAGCTTTTTAACTTTTGGAAGAGGAGAAGGCAATATGACAATTACAATTTTTAGCTGCTTCTTTTCATTGGTTGATAAAATGCATGCAAAACATACACTACTTCATTTAACGAACTTAACGAATTTTTCGGTCATACGCAGTAGAACAATTTTATTTTCTACACTAGTGATTATGATACCTCTGCCAATAGATGGCTCCGGGGGTATCGAAATGAGAAATTTTGTACCTCGAGCGTTTGTCTTTCAAGATGAAATTTTTTTCGGTTAGGCATTTTAGAAAAAGTAAAATTATTTAAATATTTTAAAATGTAATTATCATCACGCATAGTCAAGATTAAAAAAAATTATTTGAGGAGTCTACTGACTTTTCAAAATTGTGATCCTGGTGGACACATATGCACATACCTATGAACTAAAACTATTCACTTTATGGTTGAAGTTTCATTAAAAACCATTAAAAGTTTTGAAAGTATAGTTACGCGAGTAAAATAATGGAAATTTTTTTTAAATTGAAATTAATATTGACAACCTATTCACAAAAACAGCTCGTCAAACATTAGTTCGTTTGCAAGTCTTCAAAAAGTTCAGCATTTTTACATTTCTATTTATGTACTGGGGGCTTCCTTAATTAAGTCAACGGGAAGCTCATCGCTTCCTTTGGTGGATGTAATTATTCCTTACTGTCTTATGACATGCTCTAATCTTCATTGATTTCCTAATAATAGGATAGAATTGAGAATCTTATGCAGTAGCGTCTAGAGACCCCGTCTTTTCTTTTATGTACTTTTTTCAGCATTGGACAATAGTCACAAGTATTAATCTGATTTTTATCCTATTAAAAAGACTGAATCTAGAGTCCCTGTTGAAAATTATTACCACGCTATTTCTATCATCTTCAATTCTACCAGAGTTTAGTGCTTGAGATGGTTTCATTTATGTAAATGTGTTCTTTTGGATCATTCCAAGACTCCTCCAGTTTTCCATTAGGGAGCAAAAGTCCTTGAATGAAATGCCAAAGTCTTCGTATCCGAAGCGCTCTCTATTCATGCTCACTCAGTAATTATATTAAAAAAAGGTTTTTTTCCGCGTAAAGTTTGCTCTAAATATTCGAAAGCAGTATTTTTACTTGGATTTTAGCAGCTTTGTTGGAGAAACTTAGCTGTTTAATATAAGTATTCACTGCCCAAATTTACACTTCTCATATTATTTATTATGGATTTTTGCTGTATTCTAAAATTTATCCTTCCTACCTATATAAGAAAAAAATGAGGTGGACAAAATCTGGCTCTGCGCTATAATTTTTCTTAAAGCATTTAAAAGTGCGCGCTACGCAATTTTTGCCCTTCTTCTGCCCTGATTTCGATTGCATACCCAAAATATATTGGTTCGAAAATTGATTAAATTATTTATTAACTAGGCGGTTTTAAAGTTTTAATCGTGTACCTACCTACATTTTTTTATAATATTGAAACCTACAACCGTAGTTTTAATTTAGTCTCAGCATCAGTTATTAATTAAACAAATACTAACTTGAATGTGTAGTAGTATAGTAGTTCTGATGATACCTATAATGTGAGAAATCATGATGTAGATGCAGGCAAGTGGCTAGACAAATTGTTATTAGCGTTGCTTGTATAGAATTCACTGATAAGAATTTTCAATACGGTAAAATGTGATGGAATTTTATACGTATGCGTTTTCAAAACCATCGCTATGCATACATGCAGGCTGTTGTATTCAGATGCACTAAAAAAACGCATACTTTTGCTTATATTAATTAATTGCATAAAGTTTGAGAGGGGATATGTATAGATATCCAATACGCATTCGGCTACTGGGTGACTGCTCCACGTGGAGTTTCGACGGCAAGCATTCTCTTATTGTATCGTCATGTTAAACAATAGATGGCGCCAAGAGTATCGAAACTAGAAAATTATCTGCTATGAACGAAAATATTTACTGCCATCCACTTTATAAGCGAAAAATTGTTGCTTGCTTATTTTTCTGTTGTTCTTAAGTTATTTTTAAAACTATCACTCACTACTGTAATTAAAATTCATAATTTTTAAAACTTTTACGTTTTTGCAACATTTAGACAATTTGCTCGTTCGGGGATTGATTAATCTAAATCGCAATCAATATAAATATTAAAAGCTGAATTCAAAACTGAAATTCTCGCCACAGTTCAGATTCTCAAGCCGGAAATATTTTTACAAAACCTAGTAAGGACATAATAACATTCTACATACAATCTAAATCTAAGCTTCCTCCTGAAGTTTCTTAAAAAAACATGTTCTATTCATGTTACCCTTCGCATGTGTACATGTATGTATGTAGATAGGTATAGTTTTTTGTAATATTTCGGATTACGAACAAAAAAGAATCAAAAAGGATTTGAACCAAGCAAATCCACAAAAAGTTATCAATTTTAAAATTTCAAATTTTTCTTTCTTTTCCGTTATTTTTGGAGTCGGCAAGGGCTCACTCGAGCGTTGCGCTGATATGATGAAAATTCATGACATTCTAAATTTGGGACAAATGGCCAAACTATCAGGAAGTCAATAAATTTTTTCAGTTAATTGCGCAAAGATTTTTCTTATACAGATATTCCCGATATTTACTACACCTCTATCTAAAATACATGGTACTACAATATAGAATCTATCCTTCGAACCATACGTCGTCAGAACAAGTGTAAATCTCTGTATGGCCGATAATATACTTCAATGGGTTCAAAATAAACGCTTAAGTATAAAATTTTCAATATCACCATACATACACTAGGATCTTAGCCACTCTCTTTAAATTGTTTTTCTACTTCGATTATAGTTTTGGGTGTATCTTCGCTAATTATATATATCTATATAGTATCTATATATAGGTCACGAAATATTCTATGATTGGTGTATCTACATGAGCTTCACAAGAACCTTTGACAAAATATATATGAAATGCTGTTCTTCCATTGAATATGTTTTCGGATATCAAGAATCAATAAAGATAATTATTTACATTTGTTGAATCTAAACGCAGTTGCAGTTAGGTCAGCGATGAATTTCCTAAATGTCCATCTATTTAGTACAGTTGCCTTGCAATTAAAAAAACACATTGATGTAAAAGAATTACCATAACCACTTGTTCGTTTCAGGCCAGTGGGTGCTAAGAGCTATAGTTCCGCGGAGATTTCAGTAATTAAGGATTCCATTCGTTATTTGACATTTGAATACATTCGTTATAAGTTCGAGATAATCTTTCCGAATACCTCTTATATCTACTTACAAAATATTTACTTAAAACGTCTCCCTTACTACTCAATGTAATCCAAATTGCATTTGAGTAAACTGATGTTAGGCATCTTACCTAGTTCTACAAAAATTTAAAAAAAAGTAGATATGTGTGGGTAATAGATTATAAAAAAAAAACGGTCTTAGAATTCGTGTTGGTTGCTAATCGAATACAAATTGGCATATATAGTAAACTAGGAAACCATAGTCATTAATTTTTTTTTAAAGAGTTCGGGGAAGGGAATCGTTGAAGTGATCACCGAAGACAGTATGGTAGAAGTCTATGAGTTAATTCTAAGCTACGTCAAAGGCCTGGGATTCTACATAATGCTCTTCCAATCAGATATTTATGAAACTCTGATAAAGACACAAAAATCAAAACAGTTTTCGAACTGTGCGGACTGTTCTGGACCTTCCATATCAAAGTCAAAGTAGCTCTTACATGGGTACCAGAAAACGAGGAGTAGGTATATATTAATGTTATGAGATTATTGACTACCTGACATGACAAGGACAAAGGACCTGAGCACTTCTAAGAGCTTATAAAAATACACTTATCAGGAGAGGTAATGGAAATGAATGGGAGAACCTTCCTTCCAGGCCAAGGACACGCAATAAAGAAGTTCGTAATTCCTTGAAATAAAATAATCACTAAATTCTTGATATATCTCACCTATATCCAGTTCACTTTTAGAATGAATATCCATTTAAAGATTATCGTGAACTCTGGTGGGAATCGGGCAATGGAATTTAGTTGTTGTTAAATTAATGAATAGCCATCAGAAGTAGATTTCCAAAAAATTAACAATAATTTTATCTACTCATAGTTATTTGTTTTTTGTTTTAAAATTATTCTCGTGGAAGAAACGTTTTGAAATCAGAAATTATTTTATGAAATTTTAATATTAAAAAAAAAAAAATTAAATTGAGAATAAATAGGACACGTGCCTAAATAAAATATAAAGGGTAATATCTCTTCCAAATCTACCCTTCCCTACTCCTTCCAAACAAATTCGTCTAGTAAATAACTCAATCCGATTTTCCAAAATGTATGGAATTTTTCCCTTGTGACCGGATATACCGCTAAATTATAATTTTGCGTCCAATAACTACGATCCATACTCTTTATACTCCTTATCCACTGCCATTAGCTAGCTGCCCGGAAATAATACACGACTAGTTAGTAGTACCTCCTACATAGAGGGATATGGACTGTATATTATACTGCCTATACCGGAGCTCACAATTACCTAATGCGTAACATGACCATCTTTATGCTCGGTTTTATACCTACCTACATATATGTATGTGTATACATAGACTCGGGATTGCTGTACATATAAACTTATAGCATTTTTATCTTAAAAGCTGTCGCTAAAATTTTGTGCTGCAGAACTTATTTTGTTATGGCAAAAATGGATAACGCATTTACATATTTAGGAATATATTTTCAGAGCCAAAATCCTAGGCGAATTTAGCTTTTATTGCTTTATGCAATTAACGCTGGTTGGACTGCAAAACTTAGTAGGTACTTAAGTACTTACGTGTCTAGTACTTCTAACATACATACATAGATCCGTAATGAGGCCATTATTCAACTTACGAAATTAATGTAAATTAATTACACAATTTTGTTCCTCAGGCTGTAATACCCGGTTTAAGTCAAAAGTTTTAGTCCATCAAATTAACGTAATACCTATTTGGAAATAAACCAAATCTCGCAACTTAATACTAACAAGAAGAGATGGAGAAAAAGTTTGACATTTTTTTATTCCACTATTTCCTTGACAAGATTTACGATAATAAAACTAGTAAAATTCACAGATTGATGATGATTGCGTGGTAGATGAGTACGTATGTAAAAGTACTTTCAATTACTCCCAGAGATTATTCGGTGTAACTTAGAATGTTGTAGGGAAAATCATGTTACTGATACTCAGTAGGCATAAAATGTTTTGATTTTTTTAAATATATCATAACATTTTTCCTTCACGATAATAATTAGCGTGTCCAGATTAACTCGATACTTTTTTCCATTCAGTTGATCTTTTGTCTATAAAGATTTGTTTGATTTTCTCCAGATTAAATTAATCAATTTCCTAGCATCAATTTTTTCTTCTCCCGAAGCAAATCGATTTTAGGCCATGCCAAATTATGTTTGCCATGTGTAAATATAAAAATCAATATTTATTTGATATTTGCAATTTATTTTAAATTCACTATAGTTTCTTCATTATTGGCATACATCTCGAATGACAAAGAAAGAATTTAAAAGCCTCTCTACAAAATGTAAGGCAGTTTTATGCAGGGCAAAGAAGCTAAAAAAAAGCTGCGCTTTAAAGTCCATAATTACCTCAAACCTCCATTAAATGAAATACCTCGCAGGAATCGATGTAGTGCATGAAGTTATAAGAACCGCACTAAATAGTGCGTGGAACATATATTCTATCCCACAATTAGAGACCTTTATTAAGGTTCGAAAGATAAAAAGCAAGCTTAAGATTATCTGTATGAATAGTAGTTTAGGGCGGAGGAGCTATTCAAATCAAATTTTTGTCGGTTTTAAATAAGAACCCTGCAAATATTTTAGAATGTAAGAAGTCCGTTGGGCCTCGCATATGGTAGGGAGGGAGCCTGTTTCATGGCTTGTGAAGTATTCTCGAGGGTTTTGCGACAAAAAAATAGAAACCTAGAGAGTAGCGAGGAGAGGATCAAATACAATTTCCTTCGTTAAATACAATACAATAATTAAAACTAACAAAGAATATTGGTGAAATTTTTCTCTCAGAGAATAAGATTATCCCTTAAAAGGGAATAGTTATGCATAGCATAATTTAAAACGTAAAAAATAACGTCTTCTACATTTAGAAAGAGAAAGACGTTTTTTAATAAAATAATGAAAGTTCTCTTTATGCAGTTGGGCTTGACGAAGAATGAAATCAGACTTTCTTTGTGATCTATATTGGGAACAAAAGAGAGTAAAAAGAGAGTAATTTCCCTCAAAATTAAAAAAATTTTATTATTCATTTCACCTCTCACCTCACGTCTCTCTCACACCTTATAAAGTTCAACGACCGAACGTTTTCGTACGGCGGAACAAGTGATATTTGATATGATTGCCGTGAAAAGACTCTCTCTCCACAATCTGTCCATCCCTTTTTCGCATATTAATTCTTGATCAAATTTTTAGTTACCTTGACGGCGGCCAATGCAAACACGCTAAAAACTCAGTAGTTTTTTGCAATTCTAAATTGGTTAGCCTAAGTTTAATACATTTAAAACTAAATAACTATTTCTGTTATTTGCATTAAATAAAATTCGCATAAAATTAAATTAGTAGCTCAAGCTAACTGATTGTGGTCGCAGTTTTAGTGTGTAACATTTGGCTTTATTTTTACTTTAAAAAGATGTTGTTTATCTCCTAATTCTTACTTGCGTGTACGTATGTACATCTTATCCTACTTACATCTGAAGTATAATAATCCGTTTTTAATTCTGCAGAAAAAGTGCTATAAACTAGACATTAGTGTTTTCGCTGTAATTTTTGTGTAAATTTTGGAAGTAGAACAACCGACTTCACTAATGAATAAAATGGCCACCCGTACCTGTCGGATATGTCACAATTCAATTTTATTTTCATTTTCCTGCAAAAATTTGTGATTCAATATATCTAACTGATTTATCATAATGGGTTTCCGGAATTTCCGACTCAGGTAAGCACCAATCAAATCCTTTTGTCTATACATTTTTTTGAATATTGTGAAATGAAATTATCAATAGCCTGAATGGGCTCAATATGTTTTCTGGCTCTCGTTCTAAGGAAGATCTAATTCATTACCACTTTTGGATTACTAATGTGTCTGTGGAAGGATTTTTTGTTTACATCTCTAGAAATTTTTCAAATTATAAAATTATTTTATGATTGTATCACTCAACTGATGTATGTAGGTAGGTACTTGTCAGTTGGTTAGAATATTTTTAAAAGTAATCCAAGGAAGCACTTTTCCCACAACTTCAAACTTATACTTTTGACAACCTCTAAGCAGATTTAACTTAAAAAAAAAAATCTTGAAAAATGGTAAATTTAGAAAATGACACCTTTAATGCGCAGCTCTTTAGACATCGCAATAACTTGGAACGTGAAAATCGCGTAAGAAAACATTGGCCCGAAAAATGGTCGTGGTTTCTGTCGGAGAACAAAGAAATCCAGGATAAAGTTAATTGCGTAATTAGAAAACATCTAGATGTCATAGATTTTCCTGAAGATGAATTCTACAATTCGAAATTGAATCGCGATATATTCCCGCGATCGATGAAGAAAGCTGATTCAGCCCTAAAAGGAGGAAGGGGTATCTGGCCCCCAATACCACCAACCACCAATGGAATGTACGGGAGATTGGCTAGATTCGTCTATGATAAGAATGATAAAGTGGTTTACTAATGGCATTTCATTTGAATATTACCAATATTTGTGAAGTGTTTTTCTTTTTTTACATCTCCTTGGAAGTGATAGCAAGTTTTTGAAAATTCTTGAAGAGTGAAAAAAAATGATTGCAACACAATTCCGTAAAGACTTTCAATTTTTTACCAATAAGCTACAGCTATAGGCAGCCAGATATGTCTATATGTAGTTGTAGATTACTAAATTGATTTCAGCAGTTAATTGGTAAGAATTGAAAGAATCTACAAAAATTGTAGGTAATCGTTTGCATACACCACAGTAATTTTTAGAAACCGCTACTTAAGCAGTCCATCTAAAGTTTGTGTAAATGTTACCTACATACTACCCTGGCATGTATGAATATATTTTGTATAGTTTTGTGCATTGTCATGATTAATATAAAAGTATAAAATAAAATTGAATTTTAATAGAATAAATATTTTACTCTTAAAAATTGATTCTGTTAAAGAGACTGTAGTTCACATGCTAGCATGATTGGAGATTTAAATGGGGGTCAGATGGTTCTTATGAAAAGTACTTACTTTCGCTGGGTGAACTTGAAATCTGAAAATTATTTTATAATAAATATCTTATTTACCTGTATGCAGTCTGAAAACGATTAAATTGTGCATGTTTTGGACGTGACTGCCTCGGATTTGGATCAACTTTCACAGTTTGTAAGTGGAATACAAAAATAGCTAGGAAGTATTTTTTTGTTTCCCCAAAGAAATCCTCAATCGATTTTGGAATTTTAAGTAACTACACGTGTAGGTACCATAGATATAGGGACATACAGTGAACATGAGAGTGGAAAAAAAATGCTCGTTATAACCAATTGAAATCTGGCTGGTTAGATAGCTGAATAACTTTGAGGATTGATTTTGTTTGTCTGCCGTATTAAAATAATTTAAACTCCTACATTTGTTTAAGGGTTCTAAAAGTACATAATATCACCTCAAAATTTGACTCATTTAATGCAGCGCTTAGATTTGGCCTATTAGCAGCATTTTTGATTAATGAAAAGCGACACACACACAATAGCTGAAAGATGACAGACAACAGTTGAATAAAAAGCAATTCATTTCCTCCCAAATATTTTTTTTATATTCGCTGATAAAATGCAATGCGTGCTGCCGTTAAGTGCATTCTACCCCGATCCCCCCCATCCATTATTTTCCTAACAATGAGATATTTATGTTTCTCAATTTAGCCAGATTTTTTACAATAAATTTTCAGCTAAATTTAACTCAAATTTTCGTTTACGAAATACATTATACACATACACACTACAAAACATTTACTTTTACCTGTGCCTTAGATCATATAACGTTTGATGATCTAAGACCTGTGCATGCGATTATATTGCTGAGACAGGACTTGAAGTGGAGCCTGCACTTCGACAGAATACCTTACGTTGAGGCCTGAAAAACTGAGGAGACAATGTCTTTTGTATTGCCAGGTAATTGAATGCTTATAGTGCTCGGTTAAATTAATTGGCGGAGACGACATTCACTTGTATGCCGTGTACTTAGGTATAAGAGACTGTAAATCAGAGAGGTTAGCAAGAACCAAATTTACTGCACGCTGAGCTTGCATAATATGTGAGCTAGCTAGGTTATGAATATTGCGTCCATGCCTCAATATAATGAAGTACTTTCATGGATTTTGGAAAAGCTTATTTCTCGAAGAAAATTTAACAATTTTCTTTTTATATATATAAAAAAAAAAAATATCGTGCGTTGTAAAGAGACTGTGAACATTTTTCGAAGAATGTGAATTGAAGGACAAAAAAAAATAAGTGCAGGGTATTTTTAAAGATGAATGAATTGCCCTCTCGGCGGAGTTGATAGTTTAATAATTACGAGACACTTATCACACGTGTGCGTCTAGAATTCTTTGAAGAGTGTAAATTTCGGAATTTTTTTTCGTTACTTGAACCCATCCTTTTTTGACCCGGATTGGTTGTTGCGGGGTAATGGAAAACCTTCCAAACAACGAGAAAAATTTGCATGTGCTTTGGAGATAATTTGAAAATCTTACTATTACCTACATAAATGGCTGAAGTAAAACGGCAGAATTCTTTATCCAAGTCTAAGAGCGCCCCTATTATGGAAGATGTGTGAAGATGTGTTTGAATAGTATGTATACTTAACATACAAAATACATTGTTCTAGACATTCCGTAATAGGTCCCTGAACTGAACATGATTCCATTCTTATCTTGTTTGATATTCTACTCTAAGCGCCTCTTCCTCAAACCATTCTGGATCTCATTAAAAATTTAGTGATGTATGACCAATGCCTATTTCAGACATAGCTTCTTAGTCTATAATTAGGGAGCACAAATCAAAGATATCACTGTCATAAACAAATTTAAGTAGGTACTCCACTTACCTACATATATTGGTACATCCCTATCTAGCTATCTATCAAAGATGGCAGCTACCTCGAATTTCAAACGACGTTATTAACTTACCACCAGATATACATACGGTGATAGGTGGGCACTTCAAAACTATTCCGGAGGCAGCATTTTCGCGCTTGGAATCTATTAAACTCAAAATCCTTAACGTACAATGTGCCTATATCCAGTTTATATTCAATTGACACACATTTCCTCTCGAATAATGATTACCGCCAAATACAAAAACAAATTATTTTGTTTACTATGGACTGACTATGATTGACTTCTCAAAAATTCTAAACTCTCTATAGGATGAGGGTATACTGTATAGCCTTAATCAATTAATGTCCCCTAAGTACCTATTTACATGTCCATACTGTCAGTGGTCGGAGAAAATGGTATGGTGAATATACGTTCTCCTGCTACCCTATCCGTAGAGCGTTGATCAGAATAACGAAAGAAAAACAGCCGACCCTATCTTGCAACCGTTCGGCTAAATTTATTACCTACTACCATATGTAACAAAACTGTAATAATAATAAATAGGTTAAAGAGTTCAGATGCATTTCAAGAATCTTAATACCGTCTCCTTATGGTACATATTTTGACTAATCACATGATCTCATAATATCTACGTATCAGATCTGAAGCAAAATCAGGGTTTGTTCGTCTTCATTGGATTAATTTTTAAGATTTTATATAAAAATGAGGAATGTGTGCATGCATACCAATGCCATTGAATTTTAAAGTGCTTCACTCTGTTTTTTCAGCCTTCAGCCTGCCTTCCTTATACTGCACGCAGTAAATGTTGTTTAATTGCCTAATTAGATGATAAAAAAAAAATTATACAGTCCTACTACTGTTATTGAGTATTTTACACATTTACGGAAATATAGTGTAAATTGCATGCGGAGATCAGTACTCTTGTTTCATTGTGTTGAAATAAGATAACTATATTATAATATTGTAATCACAAATACAATTACGACTGTGATGGCTGACAATATCTTTGTAGACGAGTTACTCGTCCATTTGCAGTGTTTTTGCATTTTGCATTTATTTCCGAACTGAACTTGCCACTAATTTTACAATTGAGAGAAGATGTATCGATATCCTATTCTATGCCATTCCAATACATCTGGGCAGAACCAATTGTAGCTTAGAAACTGAAATCAAATATAGTTTTCAAATGTGGTAGTACAATATTGTATCACTAACGCCTATAAAACAAAGAGACGATTATTATACATACATTGTTCTTTTTGTACTCTGTATTTGCTCTTTAAATGTTTGCATTCTCTAATAACAATACATTTTTACCAAACCCATCCGGATACTGAGTGACTGCTGCACGTGGAGTACTCAGCAGCAAGCATTCTCTTATTGTATCGTCATATTAAACAATAGATGGCGCCAAGAGTATCGAAATTAGAAAATTATATTGTATATGAACGAAAATATTTACTGCCTTCCTTGCTTTATAAGCGAAATATTGTTCCTTTCTTATTGTTTCTGTTTTTCTTAAGTCATTTTCAAAACTCTCACTAGTGTGTAGTAAAAAAATCAAATTATTTAATTTTTTTTTAAATTTTGCAAAGTTGATTAATCTAAGGTGGAACGTAATTGTCACCAAATGAACGGCTTAATTTCAAATATTGTTACTAATTCAAGTTAGATTTATAAATCAATTCATAAAAGCCATCCTTCAAAATTTACTTATCTGCAATTATCACAATTTAAATTTTGGAAGGTGGAAATATTTTTATAAAACCAAGATTTTATCAACATTAACAGGTTGAGCTTACTAGGCGTCAGGTAGACAGACATTTGTACATAAAAATAAAGGACAATTCCAAGAAACTTCCAATACCCATCTCATCAATACCTTGCTTCAAAAAATTTCTAACATCATCGTGGGGTTTTCCACCTGCCTTCACTGTTCACCATTTCATTATACGCAGGTCCTCATAATCTCCATCAACCTTTAAGATTCTATATGGAAATTTTTCCTTTTGCAATCTTCGAGTCTTTCCATTATTCTTGATATCGGCAAGGGTTCACTCGAGCAGATCAGGTATTTTGTAATTTTTTATTTAGAGCCCTATCGTTAAGCTTTATTACTACTATTTCCATGATATCAGCTCGAACCTGTCCACAACGTCCAAAGTTTTCAGTATTACCAAGTGCTGCCACAGCCATATTATAGCATTTTTGCGTCACATTAAATATAACTGAAAAAATTCTTTTTGTGATTTCAAAGTTCTCGGATGTACAATTACTGTGCCTGCCTTATTTAGGTTGTACAAAATCTGTGATGGTTTTGTATTCTCAAAATTTCTAAATTATTTGATCTTCCACTTCTTAGGACGCAGTAAGTTTTACCTAGAATTTTTTTCGCTTACCTATGGTTTAATGCTTCAGCGGAGCCAGGTCTTTTCTTCAGTTAGTTCACTGAGAGTACTCATTGAATAAATAACTATAATAATTAAGCAGGGTATCGTGCGAATACAGTGTACGTGTTTAAGCATTTCAATGACAGTCAAACCCTTTGATCGTGGGGTGGAAATGACAAGAGGGCTGTGCATTATTTACAATTCTGCTTGATTTCAGACATTTCATTGTGACAAGTGCATTAAATTATCAAAGGCAACGCCAAGAACTAAACATTTGTTTATTTTACATAGCAATTTGGATTATAAAAAATATCCCGCTTCAAAATGTCACGATTTCATTACTAACATGACGAAACGAATACAAACACAGCACACTAATACATTTCGCCGATTGCTTATAGGTTTTCTTCCAATATGCCGTTTCCTTTATTTGTTTTTTATTCAATGAGAATAATATCTCCTCCGCAGGTAATTTTGAAGCTATTTTAGATTGCATTATACGCATCAGAAGTGCGTACATGCATTACTTGATTGCATTTGAACTCCTTATTGTGGTTTATTGTTCCTTGTTCCGCAGGCACGGAATTATAGTCCGCTCATTTAGAGCATTGTTCATCATAAAATTTTAAAAGTTTCGCCGTTTGATAATAGCATGGTCAGTTTGTGTGCATCTTTCTCGTGAATTTTTTAACAATAAGAAATATTAGAACTACTCCAACATGTTGTGGTTGCAGTTCTGAATCGGTCTTGCTAAATGACTCATTCGATATATGTCAAACTCTGGACAATAACAAGTTAACGGCCCTCTAATGTTGAAAACACTTGATCTAGTTAAACATACATAAATAGTATCATGCTTGAAGGATTTCTTTTGCGGCTCTTATTGGTATCCGGACGTGCGTATATCCCCATTTATATGCCGGCAATGCTGAGACGTATTTATCAAGACAAAAGTGATTCAATAGAAGATTGCATCCATAGCTAGAGTCAATGGAGACCTGAGCAATATCGTCATTCAGAATTTGAAACTATACATATAGTTAATCCAAAAAATTCTGCACCCCACCCCCTTATTGACCATATGATTTTAATTTTCTTTTTTTTATGTATTTATGCTGACGTATGATAAATTTTACCAGTACTTGTGATCATATAAAATTTGACTATACGCATTGCATTTGTGGATTTCCTTTTTATTTTTACTTTATGAAAAATGATGCAAGAACAAAAAATTATTACTTTTAAATTAGAACCATACATAAAAGCGGGGGTTAGGCAAAAAATTAACGAACCTTTAAAAGTGTTACTTAAAAGTTGCGTGCAAAAATTGCATTGCAATAACTTCACATTATTAGTGAGTAATTTCATTGAAATAAATTACATTTCGTGTTATTTCTTTTGTAGTAATGTTTTTAGCTTAATATTAATGAACATCAAAATTTAAACCAGGTTTTTTTCTGAATTTCAGGCTGGCTGTAAATACTTAGAAGAAATCATCCCAGTCGCGCAGCTAACCTGCTTTTAAGGTAAGCGGTCTATTGTTTTTATATTAATTTTATAAATATTTTTATAATTCACTTTTATCATATCGAATTTATTTCTAAGAAATTATTTATTATGCACTTTATGGTGCTTTCGGCAACAATAACACAGAAATATTTATGCAAATATGATTGCAAACGTAGGTCAGATAGTTTGAGTGAGATTTTATTTACACCATCTATTCCTTGATTGTTGTTAACCCGTAAGCTCATCAATTAAGTTTTCATTGATTGAATACAATCTAAGCTTCCTCATGAAGTTTCATTAAAAAGCATGTTCTATTCACGATACCCTTCGTGTGCATATGTAGGTAGAAACAAAAAGGATTTGAACCATGCAAATCCACAAAAAGTTATCAATTTCAAAATTTCAAATTTTTCTTTCTTTTCCATTATTTTTGGAGTCGGCAAGGGGTCACTTGAGCGTTGCGCTGATATGATGAAAATTCATGAAATTCTGAATTTGGGAAAAATGGCCAAGCTATCAGGAAGTCAATAAGTTTTTTCTGTTAATAGCGCCTAAGATTTCATGCTACCCATATTTACCATACCTCATATCTAAAATACATCTGCTACAATATTTTTTTTTTCGATAGAATCCATCCTTCGAACCGAACGTTATCAGAACAAGTGTAAATTTCTGTATGGCCGATGATTTACTTCAATTCGCGCAGTCTTGGATACAAGGCTCACAAAATACAAGACGCCCTTACTTTGTGTGATGCCTCTACATAATATCTGAGGTTCACTCACCTTCATTAATTCATTGTCAAGTTTTGTCTAAGACAATATTTGTTGTAGTTGAGCAGATCAGGTATTTTGTCGTTTCTTATAGAGACAAACGAAATAGGCATAGTCGCTCAGCTTGATTACTTATTTCCATGATATCAGCTAAGCTTTCTAAGCTTTCGGATATGTTTTACTGTGGATACTACAGTAAGTCTTATTTACGATTTTTTGTTGATTGCATGTGAAGCACTGTATCCGATCCGCAATATATTTGATGAACTCCTTATTGTAGGTTTACTCTTTCTTGTATCGAAGGCACGAAATTATAGTCCACTCCTCTGTACAATATTTTTCATTCATAAAATTTTAAAAATTTCATCGTTTGAATACCATGGTCAGTTTGGGTGCATTTGTCTCGTGAATTTTTTCAGGTGGTCCTATGTAGGGGAACATGTTGTACCTTGGCAATGTGTGTACCTTGGTCGTTTCATTTTCCACGCAGAACCCTTTGATAAATTTGAAAATTTATTTATTTTGTATACTTAATTATAATTTTAAAAATAGATCCCTAAAAGGGTTAGGCATAAAAAAATTTCAAATCCTAAAGTTTCGTGTTATTTCTTTTGTAGTATATTTAGCTTAATATTTATTAACATCAATTTTTCTGAATTTCAGGCATTCAAAAGCTTGAAGGATGTTATCATAGTGGGTAAAAAAAAGCTGTTTCTCCAACATCCTGGATGATGACGAATTGAAATAACTAGAAATGGAAGCATTCAACCAATTAATCTGCCTAAAAGGTAAGCAGTCAATTAGTTTTTAAATTGCTTTCATATTAGATACTAAGTTCAAGAAATTATTTATTGGTGGACATTGTGCTTTCTGTAAGCAGTTTCAACGAAATATTTATTAGAATTATAAAGTCCGATTCTGATTTTGTGGTATGGTTTACACGTAATGGTACTGTTATTGTTGAAAATATAATCACATACTATGGTAAAAATTAGACGAATAGTTTTGATTAAGATTTCTTTTGTGCCATCTGTTCCTTGTTGCGTTATCAATCTTACATGAATGCACCATATGCAGCTTGATGAATTTTCTAAGAATAAAACTGGGTCTTGAAGCATAATATAAAGCAAACTGTCCAGACCTGATGGAATCCAGGGATATAAAACAAATTTCAGTTCCAAAAAATATCTTCTAGTGCGATGAAGCATTGATGAAAATTCAGACGTCGGCATCACTAGCATTTTGGAATTAAATAGAAAAAATAAATAACAAATTAGTTTTTGTAAAATTGAACTTATAGGTAGGTACTCTTGGCTAGTAGTCAGCTGATGCAGGTATACTACACTTTTCATTTTATTTTTCTTTAGTTTCAGTTTCTAGTTTTAAGTGTCTTACGTTAATTAAAGCCTATAGGTATACACTCCTGCCATAAATAATGCCACAACACGCAGTACACTCAGTATCGAAAAAATAGTTATACTCTTCTAGTAAACGATGCTTTTAGAGATCTTTCAGAGCGAAAGCGTACATTATACCTACCTATATACTTGTAATCGCAATCCAATAGAAACTTCTACATTATTAATTAAAAAAGTCATCATCGAGCAACAGTTGTAGTCTCTAACTACGTATACACCATGATGGAGTGAAACAGTCAAAATATATTCACGAATAATATATTAAGAAAACATCGTAGAAGCCTTTGTATACTAGAAGGAATTTCAAGTTCAATACTAAACATTCAAAGAGGACTTGGCACCTGCTTCTTCATAACATAAGTAAAAAAACATAAAACAATTCTACCAAAACTGTAGATTGCACATCTTTCAGCACTCATCGACGTAAGTCTCTAAAGTAAGTCTCTAAAGTTAGTAAGTAGCTAATTTTCGAATGGTTCTTGCGTGTACTGAAAATGTCTTAGGAATGACAACGCAGTGAAATTTTCTTCGATTTTGCGTTTTTTACATTTTATTTTTTACTTATTACCTTCTTCCTTAATTATTGTTTTATTAGATAGTTGTGGTAATATTTATAGCAGGACTGTAGTTATATATATACCATTAAAAAAAAATTGTATTAATAAAAGTTTCTAAAATATTCTAGTGTTTTACTTTTAATACTAAGTAGAGGAAGGAACTTTTTTCCACAATCGTGGTTTTTTTTTTAACTTAAGTAATTGTCTTCAAGAACATATTTTATATAACTAGTGCCTATCCGATTGTGCACATAAGTTCCTTCTCTTTCTATTATTTCAATATTATATTTTACTTATATTATTTCAAAATAAACAAAAACGCCACCCGGTATAGTATCAAAGTTTTTCTGCAATAACAGTACCATTACGCGTTACCATAACCGAAGTCAACATTTTCTATAAAAGGAGCTAATGTCTTTTTTGATATTTTACATTAAGGTTGGGTGTTGTGACTATATAAAATCTTCATTGAACTCGAAATAATTCCAAATTTATATCTCTCTGGCTTGAATAACTCCCTTTAATACTTTTAGGCCGATGTGAAGCAGTCGGTATAAAGATAAAGTGAGAAAAAAAAAGTTCTTATCGCCAGATGAAGTTTGTAAGCTATTTTCTTCATATTCCCTCAATTCCCCATAAAACCGATGAGAAACTTGTTTTGTTTTCCGCTATGTTAGGTTATACCTAGTTAGTACCTACATATAATTTCTGAAGAAAAACTCACGATCGATTACATAAGTAGTAGTAGTAGGTTAACTTCGATATGATGTGCAAAATGATCTGATTTTCTTTCTATTCAATTTTATTCTACCTTTGATCATATGAAATGAAAAGCTATCTATTTTTTTTTTCAAATTTTCCGCTGCAAAGCTGGCAAATGTATTATTGTATTATATTGACATTATTGAAGAAGCTGTCTGCTAAAGATGTTGGTGATTTTCACCAGATCATCATCAAAATCTTCGCTTTTAATATTTTTATGATAACATGACACAAATAATATCAAAACAGAAGCGCGTATACCCTTTTCACGGTAAAATTAATAGATATCAGCGCGACAAATATAACCGTGTAAAAATTTGCCATATGAAGTTTGATTTCGAAAATTGAGTAATTCATTAACAATATGCTCGGTAATTTTTATGTGTGTAGGTTGCTTTTACATGAGCCGGGGAACTTATGATAAAAAATTTATTCCTCAACTTAGATTCTCAATTTCACACAGCTGAGTCTGTACTTCATCGCCACAAATTAATTGTTCAATCAATCGAAAAGGTTTTAACCAAATAAAGTTCCAGCACGACACGATCCATTTTTTTTCTATTGAGAATTGCTCTCTATTTCTGTAGAAAGCTGGCTGGCAACAGTATCACCGCACTCAATTTTGCTTTTCTTGCTTTTGTAAGCGACTCTATTTCCCTTCTATAGTGAAAGTGACCAGCAAAAAAAAATGGTTTCACAAAAACAGCTAGAGAGACATGAAATTTAACTTGGTTTTTAAGTTTTGTACAGGTATAGGCATGAAAATGTTAATGGCTGCTCCTGAAGCGCTATATAAAATATAACGCAGGATATGAAATTACAAAATAATCAAATTCTTGCGTGTTAATCTCTTTCCTTTACGATCACTAATTTGAGAATGCATTGCGCTTTCAAAATAAAATTACTAGCTATGAATCTGCTGTTAGCAAAGAAAACAACAATAATTCTCACGTCTTTTGCCTTCTCTTCTAAAAGTTTTTTAACTTTTCTCTTCCAAAAATTTTTTAACTTTTCTCTTCCAAAAGTTTTTTAACTTTTCTCTTCCAAAAGTTTTTTAACTTTTCTCTTCCAAAAGTTTTTTAACTTTTGGAAGAGGAGAAGGCAATGTGACGATTACAATTTTTGACTGATTTTCATTGGCTGGTAAAATGCATCCTCACACATACTACTTCACTTAACGAACTTAACGAACATTTCGGCCATGCGCAGTAGAACAATTTTACATTTTTGTGATCTGAAATTTCTTGATCGCATGGTATTTGCTGTTTCTTTAAAATACACAAGAATGAATGAGACGAAATTACTATTGTAGCCCCAGGCATATTTGGAATGGAATGTTTTTTATTTTCCAAGCTAGTGAATAGTGATACATCTGCCAATAGATGGCTCCGGGGGTATCGAAATGAGAAATTCTTCTGCTTGATGAAATCAGGTTTTTTGTAATTTAGTGGCTTGAAAAGTTTTTTGATTTCATAGTGTAATTTATGTTTAACTTGGTTTTTTATTTTATACAAGGACATCTAAAAAGTAACAAAAAAATAATTTATATCAAATAAGAAATTTTCTAAATTTTTGAATGTTCGTTTTCCTTCAGGATCCATGCGAACCGTTTGCCCTTCAAGATAAAATTTTCAATTAGAAAATCCACAGATTTTTGAAGATTTTAAATGGAATTACTGCTGCTACTGAAATATTTTATCACTTATATTTATTGTTTCATATTTCTGCTTTGAGTAGGTATGACTTAAAAAAGTTGCGGCTGTTGATATTCTCTGTTCTTCTTTTAAATGCTGTTGAAATCATAACTGTCATCTTATCCGAATTTTATTTTCATACCCTATATTGCTAGTGTCTCTTAAAACACTTACCTTTACCAAATCGCTCTATTAATTTTGTTGTTTTAATTAAACATTCACATGTAGGTACCTACCTACATGCTTTAAAATCGATCATCATTACGAGCTCTATATACCTACTTACCTAGCTTATACATTATTTACCTACCTACTTATTAGACTTTCCTATGCTGCTGTGAAGGAAATAAATCCTTAGTCGACAATGAAGTTGACCGCATCTCAATCACAATCCAGATTACGCTTAAACCGATACAATTTTCACTGAAGGCCCGAAATATTTTAATTTGTTTGAAAGTGTAATTCCTCAGTAATTTTGGAAATTTAACTTGACTGATCGAATTTCTTATACCCGCCCTATATCGAGAAAACATTGCCAGTATTTTGCTTCATTCTCTAATTATTAAATTTTTTCATTGTTTTTTGAAGAGTTAAAAGTTCCAATCTTTCGAAATATCTCTTAGCGTCTATAGTCGGAATGCATTTCCATCTTCTTCCAGCCACATTTATGTATAGAAGTTTTTTGAAATACCTACTCTGACTAAATATGTATTTAAAATCTTCCATCGCTAAGGCAATTTATTGTGGAATACAATTTTTTGTTTGTTTATAAGATCGATTGAGCCCATTAGGAAAAGTTACTTGCAAATCCTACAGATTTGTTAAGGTCCCAAATTTAGCTCAAGCTGACGCTTATTCCATTTTTTTTTCACAGTCGTAAGACTAGCATCCGAGATCTCTTAGAGATTTTGCATAATCATCATTCTGCTCCCCTTCTGTTATATTTTTCCCTCTGTTATAATTTCCCAACCAAATGGGTTGGAACGAAATTTATTTTCATACTAATTTTTTCCCACTGTTATACTTAACAAATTCAGCAATCCACTCGATAATAGCCATAAAGATGCAATTCAGTTCACCATTTCCAGCAACCGCACTACCAACAAAATCACTTGAATGCGATTTATCAATTTATGAATATTTAAAGCCCATTTTGAATGCATTTAACTATTATTTCTTTAAGCGCTTACAAAGATTCTAATGACAAGAAATTAACGCTAAATTATTATTATTTTTTTGCAAGGATATTGAAAAATATTTTAAGTAGAATTTCTAACTGTCTGTTAATGAGTGGATGAGATGAGAAATTTAGCTGAAGAGTTCTTAGCGTTATTGCCCTAAGTTTCGATGTTGAGGGATAGGTTGATGACGATTGAGGTCCTGTGAAAACTATATGATAGGCAGTTCATCCTGTTATTGATATCGGTATTATTATCAAACCCAGCAAAATACAATATTTTGCTAATACAACTTGTCGTTTACAATGCTCTTGTTAGCGTGTTATCCCAATGGTGAATTCTTTCCATGGATAGAAATTTATCCTCACCATTAAACATTGAAGAAGTTTTAAGTGTTCTAGAATTATTACGGTTCAATTGTCGATTATATGGTGTTGTTCGAAATAGTAGAGTGTGGCAGTATTCTAAAATAGATCAACTAGATTAGTCTATTCCATTGAAGTATTGTAAAAAGCCTTGATTCGTGCTTTGAATCCTTATGCACTCATTTTCAATCCGAATTCGGAATATATTATCATCAGGTTGGGTAATCTTGATGCAGTCGTTGCCGAAAGTGAATCTTATAAGAGCGGTGGTATAGCCCCCACCCCGTCCACACATTTAAAGTCGGCATTTTGATTTCCGTTGAATAACTTTGGCTCATATCTGAACAGGATCTTCTATATAAACCCAAATTGCCCTATTACAGCTTTTGATTTAGATAATGATAATTTTTTTTTCTGTTATCAGTAACTTCTTGGTGACGTTATGAATATGCCACATGAAGAATATTAGTCTACCAACTGTTAGGCTTTGCCAACTCTTTTGAAATGTCCCTTCTCAAACACGTAGATCTCTGTTTGACCTTTCGGATCACAAAGGTTTGTATTTTGACATTTAGTCGCCTCTAACGACCCTTAAAAAGGTAGATATACTATGTGTATTTCAAACCTCCCCGCAACTCTCTATTTCTCCCCCGTATACCCAACGTTATTTCAGTCATAACCTTTTTCACGTCACCAAAATAATTCTCGTTTTACTTGAATAGTTATTCTCTGCTAATAGGTGCATAACCTTTGTATAACTAGTGAAAAATAGGAAAAGTTGCCTCTGTTGCATCACTTCTTCATTGATATTTGTTTGGACCACATACTCGCAAATCAGTAGCCTACCCTACAATATCCATATAATATACGCGTCTTTCTGCATTTATTGAAGCCTTCGAGAGTTCTCTTGAGGAAAATATTGTGGAGATTCTGTCCATATTCAATCATGAAACAGGTCTGTCCGATTTAAATTAATTTATAAATCAGAAGCCAAACAAATTAACTCCATTTTTAAAATTACCATTTCCAACGTAATTCCAGTCTAATTCTTTGCGAAGAAAAACAATCTAAACTCGAAATTTAGCGACTTTAAACTGAAAAGCATTGGAATTTTTACTTCATTTCTTTGCTTTTGAAAAGGATTTGATTAGAAAAATCCTTAAACATCTTTATGACATATTTAGAAATGAAATTTGTTGGCTTCTGGGTGGCTCATATCCTTTGCCTTATCTAGGATTCCAGAATCATATCACATTCAAGGGTCTAATTGTCTCTCATTAGGACCGATTCATTTGAATCGTATATAAATATTTCATATGTCACCTGAGATGTTATAATTGGTCTCGATAACAACACTCCTTTAAATTTTACGAACAAGTCTACGAGTTTTAAGTTGCCTCACCGAATCAATCGCTCTACTATCGTGTTATTCGGATTCGTATAGGTATACCTAGGTATCAAACGCTACCTAGGTACCTATAGTTGATTTAATTAATGTGCTTCCAGATCTTTCGAAGATGCAGCTCAGCGCTACCGGTGCAAGATACAGCCATAAAAATTCCCCCCTCCCTTTCTTCTTGTTATATTCTTAGTCGGAACCCAGCTAATATTTGAATCGCATATCTTTGTTCTCAGCGCTTTCGTTCATTGAATTTGTTACCCTTGCTATTGTGTGTTTCTGTGATTAAGCTTAGGAAAAAAGTCTTTTAACCATGGAAGAGGAAGATATGTTCTTTAATTTAAAACATAATTTTATTAATTTGCTGCTTACATTATATGTTTACGAACGATGTTTATTAAGTCGTTTTTGGGTATTCATGTTAACTAAAAATATAACATAATGACGTTTTTGTTTACTTGTCGGGTTAAATTTTTTTTATAAATGTGAAGTTTAGGCTATTGACAATTATATGCTGAAGTAAAACTGTCCGCCTACTTCCGCCATTTTTTTTAATTTTACTTCAAAGTTATTGATCAAAAAAAATATTAAATATTTCAACTTAGGTACTATATGTTCTGCTATGTCAAAAAATCAATATCAAAATTTTTCCAAATTAATTTATTATATAAGGTAAAATAGTAAATAGATTAAATTCTATGGAAATTACCTTGTACAGTGGAAATCGGTTAACACGAAATCGTTGGGACCAGCGGAATGTTTTCGTGGTATCCGAATTACAAATATACAATATATACAAAAAAACGCAATAAATATTTTTTTTTGGCCTTATTATAAAAATTACGATCAAATATTGTATTTCAAATGATTACATTGCAAAGAAATACAAGAAATAATTTTGACCGGTTTTTTTTAACAAATACTCACTCCTATGTGGCTGTAGCTTAACAAACGCGCATGCATCGCATGGGCATCTCACCTACTGATGTGTGTAGGCTATGTTTCGAAGAGGATGAAACAACGGAGCACGTCCTGTGTGATTGCGAGGCCATTGCACAATGCAGATTTCAGGCTCTTGGCTTATACTTCCTAAAGCCTGCCGACTTCGAAGAAATTTCTTCCAAAAAAATACTGCTCTTCCTAAGAAGAGTGGGATTGTTGCAGTGCAAATGCTACTCGCCCTGTTTAAATCTAAATCTAAAAATTGCTTGCGTAACCTGCGGATTTGTTATCAGTCTAATTTTTAAGTTCATCTCATCGAAGAGAGGCTTTGTCATATAGTAAGACTTATGTAAGCTATATGAGCTTTTCGTTAAATCCTTAGTCTCGGAAAGACATGAAAACTACACATAACTCTTCGCAATTCGAAATTCATTAGGAAAAGTTGTCCTCAACTTCAACTCTGAAAGATCTTTGCTAAAAAGACTGATTGGATATATTTGGGATGTCTTGAAGGGCTTCTGTCTCATTACACTATATATAATGAAGGCATAAATAATATTGTCAATGATAATCAAATATGATGCTCTTTTCCTTAATCTGTTGGTCAATATATAAATAATTCCCTTACGGATTAATAGATTGAACTGGGTGTAATGCATGGCTGTAGGTATGTATGCATCATGTATAACTTATTATTAAATTAAAGTTTATTATAGGTAGGTAGGTACTAGCTTATTGCCGTAAAATATTGCTCCAAAATGACTCATACTTATTAACTTAGAAAGTATTTTATTGCCAGCACAATATGACCCCTCCATGATTGCCTAATTTAATTATAGAGGCATTTATTTACTGCGCATGCATAGTTATTTTAATGCAATTTGATCGTTGTGCAATCATCTATCTGTACAATAAATAATAAAACGGTAATTCATGCCTATGCATATAGATTGCAGCCTTTCAATGTACCAAAACTGATATTATTCATCCTAGCATAGAATTTAAATGTGTTATTTTCGAATCTTCTTATCTTTTACCTGCTCCATGCTCCCTGCCAATGATAACATTTATGTAGATTGCTCAAATCAAGCCCAACGGCGATAATAATCAACAACAAAATTAATGCAAATTGAAAGAAGCGAAATTTGGCAACAGTCCTGATTTTATGTTCCCAATATTTTATCAAATTTGTTGTACTTCTCTCGTGGGTGATGCTGATGGTGTTGGTAGTTGCGATTAAAATGCTCGCACACTCAGATGAGCCCTCTCATAGTGTGAAAAATTCATTTGTTTCTGCTTTGTTTCTCTTTGGCTTTGAAAGTAAATTTGGCAACAGGTCGCCTTCTCTAATCTCTTGTTTTATATTCTTCCATTATACGTAGATTTGTTATTGTTTTTGTTTTCAACATTCATTTTATAAACATTTCCCTCTCTCTTGGATTATTAAAATGCCCAACACACACTGACAAATCAGTGTAGAAATAACAAATTCGTATGCATTCTCTTGGGTCCAGAGTACGATAGTGTAAACTTATTTTAACGAAAACAAAGCTAATCCAAGCAATTCTATAATTTTTTCCGTGTGTTCTTTTTCTTCTCTCGAAATTAATATACAAAAAAAATTGATTGTATACAGGCCAATAGGTGGCAGCAGGAGTATCAAACTGAACTGCTTTTGGGTCGACGCAATTTAATTCTTTTGTACCTTTTTTTTTTGCTATGAGTGAAAATTGTAGAAAATTGTAAACTTTAAAGGGGTGTTAGGACATACATATCTACATCTGTAAATATGAGGTATACATGCCAACATTGAAATTCAGAATTGTACTGCATTTTTTTAACCAATTTCTTGCTATTACTGCTTGAGTTTTTTGAATTAAAGACGTCCACTTTACTATGGCCTGCGGTGACAGTAGACAATAATCGCTAATATCTTCAAAATGATCATAGGTAGGTACTCTACCAAGTGAAATCTTTATCCTATATCGCGGTCGAGATAAGTAACTTTGTATAATTTCATTTTACTCATCTCAGATCCATCCATCCAGATTTCACAGTGCCCCATGTTAAGATGTTTCACCGGCCAGTTTAAATTAATCCATTTAGGATATTTAGTCTTCTTCCGAAGCAAATCAATCTTATGCCATGCCAAATTATTTTTTCCAATATTTATTTGATATTCACAATTACTTCCACTGTCAAACAATTTCCAATGATAAAGAAAGAATTTAAAGGACTTAACAAAGTGAAAGACAATTTTATGAAGGCAAACAAGCTGTGCTTCTATGGCGATAATTAACCCAAACACTCCGTTGAAAGACCTCACAGAGCGGAATCGATATAGAAAATTAGTGCACGGAAGTGATAAAAGCCATTGAATCATAAGTGAAGCGATAATCATTCTCTCATGCAAAAATTCCTTGAACCTAATTGTAGCTATCTACAACATGCTTCCTTTAAAGGAAGTGAAGAAATTGTCAATATGAAAAATATCGCAGGTCACATGGAAAGTGTCATCTAATTCATGCGTCGAAAAGATTTATTTGGTTTGGCATAAACGGGAAAAAAGTATATATTGACGCAATCTGGAACAGTATTAGAATTAAATTGTCTTATAATTGGAAAGCTCGTTTTTGTTGAGGGATATCTAATAAAACCCTTCTCTTACATTTCTTTCTTCCTGAGCGGAGTCGTATAACCCTCAAATGTATCATAGATTCGGGTGCGTATTTAGGTAATACGCTCCTATTGCACTATTTACGAATAGATTCACACGGTGTATATGGATTTCATACTTTATCTACTAGACATATTTAAGACGTATTTCCCTTCTGTTGGGCTCATTAGTCCTTTCAGATACTTGTACATGAACCTATCATAATTGGTAGATCAAAGGATGATTCCCGACGACCTGATATATATGGAGGCGGTACCGGTGAGGCATGCCAAATAGAAACTTTCTTTGCCATCTGCCCAGTAAGATAAGCAATTGACAATTCAAACTCCTGTCAGTTTCAAAAACCTGCAATACCAAATCTGAAAGAAATCGCATAAATTATCAGATGTGAAGTGGAAATTGGATAACTAGGCCTAGTCTAGCTAGTTGAATCAAAATTGAAAAATCCCAAACTTAATAGTGGGCTAGCACGATGGTACCTATTTAAAAAAATATTTATTTTTAATTTGAATAGGTTTAGCGATCCATGCGAGAATCCACTCGTTGGATGCTGGAGTAATAGGAGGAGAGTTGATGCTATAAATTGTGTTCTCAAGTCCAGCATATAGCTGATCTTTCGCATCGTGTTCATCTAGGTTAGGTAGGAGAGAAAATTTTGAATCTTTAGTAAAATAATTCTATCCATGTTAATTTCTTAAACAAATCCGATTTTTACCCCAAGCTGCCACTTTTTTAAATCCCAAACAATTATTTTTCAAAAGCGCCTACGACAAAAATTGTACTTTTAATGTCACGTAGATTTTTAATTTAACACTATAAAACAGCCGAAGGAAAATATTTTTTCTAAATTATCTCAATGCGCCAATTTTTGATTTTGTTTACATCAAACTCAACAACTACAGTCAAAATTATCTGATCGCTGTAAATATATAAAAATACAAATAACATTCGTTCTAAATTCACACATTCCTGGAGCATGTGTAGAAGTTAGACAGGCACAGAAAGTGGTTTAGAATTAAAAAATTGTCTAAATATGAATTTATTACTTTTTAATTTATTGCCAAATGAGCTACCTATACCTATTAAGAAACACAACACATGCATACACACATTTGTTATTTTTCTTCATATAGGTACCTATGTAGATCTAAAATTTCACATTGAACGGAGAGCAGAGCTAGAAATATTTCAATCAATTTGCTAACGGTAACGATCTGCGATCGATTTATTTTCTGCTTTAAATAGCACAAAAAAATTCAAAGTAATTTCTCATCTAGCCTCAGCAACTCTGCTAGTATTAAACTGATTTGGTGCCGATCAGCAAATTTTTCTGCAATTGCGAAGGTACAATTTCATGGATGCCCAGCATTTGCCGATTTTCGGTGAAATTAGTTGGAAATAGAATAGAATTGGGGAAGGGAGAACAAGTAAAAACATGTTAAGTGTTTTTGATTGGCGAATACCATGAAATATTTTGCTTGGTGTATAACAGACCGAAAGTGGCGTAGTGAGAGAGAGAAACTATCGAAATTTTTATTGCAAAATCAGAGTAATATCTATTGAAAAAAAAACGGTTTAAATGTTCCCTCAATAGATGGCCCTACGTGTACCAAAATGAACTTTTTTTCAGTTCTGATTTTTATAGATTTTTCAAATTAGTTTCTTACTCGATAAATTCTAAAACAAATTATCCTGATTTACTTAATTAATTATTGTAAGTGCTTTTGTATTTTTCCAAATAATTTCTTTTTCGTTATTGGTGAAATTTTGTGGTTTAATTGCATTCCTACCTACCTACATTTCTTTACATGAAAATTATTATTAAAATATTTTAATAATTATCCGGATTTGATTTAAATATACTGAGATTGCTTTAAAATAATTTTGAATAAAATGTTTGAGCTTGTGTCTCTCTACTTACAAAGTAAGTCTCTGATATCTGAAGGTCTACATACCTCTACCTACCAACATAACAGCATTACCTAACTACCTAATTACAATTTGTAATACGGAATGTGGTGAGATTTACTAAATTACGTGCGCATAATTTAATCAAGGTAAACTTTTAAAAAGGTTTTCCTTTATGTGGATGTGGCTATCATTATACCTACCTACAGCCATTAAAATAAATTTTGCTGAGAGTTGTTCATTAATACAAATCATTATCTGAATATAAGAAGGTATCAGCAAAATCCATAAATTTAAACGTCTTAAAAAATTTCCCCAAAAATGTTGATCCATATCAGAAAAAATTTGAATATTATTTTGAAAAACCCATCGCTCTGCTGCGCGGTATGATAGGAAGAATCTTCATATGTAATGGTTACCCAATTAATCTGCCTAAAAGGTAAGCGGTCGATTGTTTTTTAAATTAATTTCATATTACTAAATTTAAGAAATTATTTGTTGTGGACATTGTGCTTTCTGTAAGCAATTTCAACGAATTATTTATAATAATGAATATGAAAATTATAAAGTCCGGTTATGATTTTGTGGTATGCTAAATGGTACTGTTATGGTTGAAGACATAATTACATGCTATGGGTAAAAGTTAGGTAAATAGTTTGAGTAAGATTTCCTTTGCGCCATCTATTCCTTATTGTTATCAATTTTACATGAAGACACCATATGCAGCTTGAAGAATTTTCTAAGACTAAAACTGGGCCTTGAAGCATAATATAAACCAAACTGTCCAGACCTGATGGAATCCAGGGATATAAAACAAATTTTAGTTCCAAAAAACATCTGCTACTGGTGAAACATAAATAAAAAATAAATAAAAATGAGTTTCTGATTAAAGTTGAACTTATAACTCTTGTGCTAGTAGTCAGCTGATGCAGGCATACTTATCACTTTTCATTTTATTTTTATTTAGTTTCAGTTTTTACTGTTAAGTGTCTTATGTTAAATAAAACCTAAGTATACTCCTCCCAATAAATAATGCCACAGCACGCAGTCCATGCATCAGCCATCGAAAACTCCTCGAGTAAACCAGCGATGCTTTTAGAGATCTTTCAGAGCACGCGCATCAATCGCGATCACTTCCAAACTCTATAAAAAGTTTTTAAAAAATCATCATCCGGCAACAGTTCCAGTTTCTAGCTACGTAGGTATGCTATATGTAACGAAAAGAGCCAAAACATGTTAATGAATAATTTATTAAGAAAACATCGTAAACAAATTGTGCATCTTCCAGCAGTCATCGACGTAAATCTCTAAAAAAAGTCTCTAAAGTCAGCGAGAAATTAATTTTCGAATGGTTCTTGCGTGTACTAAAAATGTCTTAGGAATGACAACGCGGTGAAATTTTCCTTGTTATTCTTTTTTTTACATTTTATTTTACCTACTTACATTCTTCGTTAATTATTGTTTTTTTTTTAATAGCTGTGGCAGTATTTTAGGCAGGCCTATAATTATATATTTACCATTTAAAATATTGTATTAATAAAAGTTTCTAAAATATTCCACTGTTTTACTTTGCTAGGTACTAAGTATAGGGAAGGAACTTTTTTCAAATTGCGGTTATTTTTTTATTTTTAACTTAAGTAATTGTCTTCAAGGACATATTTTATAATCTAAGTAGTGCCCACCCGATTGTGCACATAAGTTCCTTCTCTTTCTATTAAATTCAAAAATTATATTAAATTATAGTGTGAAAGCTTTTCTGCAATAACAGTACCATTACGCGTTACCATAACCTAAGCGAACATTTTCTATGAAAACATCTAACGTCTTTCTGATATTTTACATCACTATAAAAACCTCATTGAACTTTAAATAATTCTAGTTTGGGATTTCTTTGGGTTGATCAACTTCTTTTAGTAATCTGTCAAGTGCATAAAATAAGCAGGTACCTTCCTACCTACCTGTCTAATATAAAAAGTAAAGAAAAATATAATTAGAGCCAGATGATGTTTGTGAAATTTTATTACGATTTACCTTCCAATGCCTGCCCCCACGTCTCCACAAAACTGATAAATGGGAAACTCGTTTTGTTTTCCTTTTTCCACTACTTTGGGATTTAGAAATTGGTAAGAAAAACTCTCGTAAGTAGTACTACCATGGATAATTGAATGTCCTAACGTAGGTTCACTTGGATACAATATAATGCAAAATGTGAGTGCTGATCCAAGTTTTCTTTCCATTTTATGGTCGTAGGAATAGTGATGAAAGTCATGTATCGATTCAATTGCTCCAATCTGACTTCTTCAAATTAATTCTACCTCATATAGAAAGTCATGCAATTTTTTCAAAATTTGCGTTTTTGTAGACTTTGAAAGATCTTAGCTAAAAAGACTGATTGGATATTTTTGATATATCTTGAAGGGTTTCTTCTCATTACAATAAAATGAAGGCATACAATATGAATAATATTGTCAATGATAATTAAATATTGTGATTTTTCCCTTAACCTGTTGGTCAATATACATATAAATAATCCCCTTACGGATTAATAGATTGAACTGGTTGTAATGCATGGCTGGAGGTATGTCGGTATGTATGCATTGACTTATAACAAAAATTATATTTTGTGCTTTTATCCATTCATCAATCACCAATAAATTGGTGTGTACGCTATTAAATTAGTAATTATGCTTTGAGCCATAATTTCCCACCTCTTTTTTTATTGTTGGTCCCCAACTCGTCGTTTAAGGATTCCGAAGAGGTTCTCAATAGGATTCTGCAGATTGCTCCAAGGCCAATCAAGAAATTGAACCCAATTCTAATTAATCTATTCTTTTCCCAGCTTCGATGGCTGTTTTAGGTCATTTGCCCATCGATGCGGCATTTCCAATTCGACATAGGGCAACATAACTGTTTCTAAAAGTTCCTTATATTTCAAGTGGTCAATTATTTCGTTTATTTAGCAGAAAGGACATAGTTTGTTAGCTGATAGGCACGTCCCCACTTTGCTATTACCACCTCCATGCTTGGCTGTGGCCTTGCAATATCGAGGATCTAGTCGTTCAGCTTTTTCGTACAGTACCTAGGTACTCATATTCCGTCGGAGTTAATTAAAATAAATTTCGACTCGTCAGTGAAAAGGACGGGTTTTCATTTATCCTGGTCCATTGATAAATTAAAAACTTAATGTAAAGTAGTAGATCACAATATTAAAATGAACTTTTTTGCAAGTGTTTCTTAGTTATCAATGGCTTCTTGACTGGTCTATAAGTTTTTAACTTACTCTCCAAATTGAAAACTATGCTTAAATTTAACGTTTTTACAAATTTCGTTTGAGTCACAAACGGTTCTTTTTAATTGAGTGCTCAGGGTCCTTGTAGTTTTTCGCAGTCGTCTATCCAAATGCAGCGTGTTAATATTTCAGCCTGTTTTATACTTCTTAATAAGTCGCGGAATTATGGATTTATTAATATTATATTCTTTAGCGATTGATATTTGAGAAGCTCCGTTACAATATTCTTCAATTATTTTTTTTACTTTAAACTGTATACATGTCGTAATGAAAAAGAAAAATACCAGCGTTTCTATGCAGTACCTACAATGAGCAAAAATTACTAGTATCTGTTTTTAGTAATGATCTTGCACGAATGTGTAATATTTGCATAAAAGCTAGTTGAAGACAGTTGTAAAGTTGCTTTTGTTTTGCACACCTCAAAATATTGAAGCCTGATATTTTTAATTTATTTTACAATTATGAAAACATAAATTGTTCTGCACGAAACTGTATACCTCCTACATATGTATGTAGTTAAATATTAAAAAAATTATTTTGAAAGAGGAAATTGCTTTGAATAATTTTGAGAAAAATCTGAATAGAATTTTTTGAACGATCTATTTGTTATGGGATTTGAAGATTTTATTTTTGCTTTTATTTATTATGCTTCATTTATTTAGTTAGTAACTTTCTTACTGCTACTGGAATTAGAAAAAAAAATCTCTTTATATATATCAAAGAGAATTTGGTTTTCATGAGCACATGAGTAGTCGAGATCAATTTTGACCACATCAAAAGCTGCTTTTAAATACCACATTTAAAGTAGGTAGGGTAAACGCACCAATTCGCGTCCATTTAAGGAAATGTCATAATTAAAAGAAGGGGTTTTAGTAGAATTTACTTATTTATTTATTTCGCTAAAAATGCTAGCTACACGGAAAAATTTACTGATATTAAGATAATGTTGTGTGTACGTTTATAATAAGGAAATTTGCATAAACATTATAACTATATCATACTATCGTAATCACAAGTCCAATGCATTTTGCATTTATATCCTAACTAAACTTGACGTATGCCACTAACATTTACAATTGAGAGGAGATGTATTGATATCCCATTCTATTCCATTCCAATACATCTAGGCATTAGAACACAATTGTACCTTAAGAAACTGTAATCAAATATAGTATTCAAATGTAGCTACTATAATCTTGTATCACTAACACGTACAAAGTAAAGTGGTAGATTATTATACATACCCTGTTATTTTTGTGCTCTGTATTTGCTTATAAATGTTTGCTGCACACTCTAATAACACTCCACGTGGAGTACGGCAGCAAGCATTCTCTTTTTGTATCGTCATGTTAACAACAGATGGCGCCAAGGGTATCGAATTTAGAAAATTATCTGCTCTAAACGAAAATATTTACTGTCTTGCGAAAAATTGTTGCTTGCTTATTTTTTCTGTTTTTCTTGAGTCATTTTCAAAACTCTCATACTGTAATTAAAACTCATAATATTTAAAGTTTTATGTTTTTGCAACTTTAGAGACGTTGGGACAAGTTGATTAATCTAAGATGGAACGTAAATGTCTCCAATCAATATAAATATTAACGGCTTAATTTCAAATATAGTTACTAATGCACACAAACTTTCTCGTGAATTATTTCAAGTCGTCCTATGTATCTAAGAATAAAAGATCTTAAGACTACTGCAACATGCTGCTGTCGCAATTGTGAACCGGTCTTTCTAAATGACATCGATATTTGTCAAGCTCTGGGACAATATGAAGTTAACGGCTCTACTGTACTTCTAAGATCTTACGAACACTTCTGACTGGATTACTTTTAAATGATTTTTTTTTTCAAATCAGCCATTGAATTTATAAGTAATTTCGCGAGCCTATACTCAGCAGATCTAATGTTGAAAACACCTGATCTGGTTACATATTGTCTCAAGAATCTGTTTTGGGGCCCTGATTGGGATCCTGATATCCTCAAAGCCATGCGTATATATATATGTCGACAATGTTGAAATTTATTAATCCAGACAAGTTGATTTAATAGAAGATTGCATTCATAGATTAAAGTGAGAAAAACTTACATTGAATTTATTACCAATTTCTTAACCGAACAGCGGATATTAAATATATCAATAGTAGAATACCTCAAGAATCTATTTGGGGCCCTTAAATTTTACCTTTATTATAAAGGGTTTTCCAATAAAAGGTGTTATTTTGATATTGAAAGAAAAATGCCATTTTTTGAGATAAATGATCGGATCTTTATTTCATTATAAAGAGGAAGGTATGCCTTTAATAATGGAAAATAACATCAGCCAAATGACCACCACGACCACGCCTACAGGACCATATCCTTTTCATGAAATTTTCCATAACCAAATCGCAAAGTGGCTGCCCTATGTCCTCGATAGCCTCACGAATTCCATCTTTGAGGTCTTGAATCGACGCTGGGCTGTTGGCGTAGACCTTCTCTTTCACGTGGCCCCAAAGGAAGAAGTCGCAAGGTGTTAAGTCACAAGATCTCGGTGGCCAATTGTCACCTCTTCGAGAGATAACACGGTCCGGAAACTTTTCCCGTAAAAGATCAATGGTTTCGTTGCTTGTATGGCACGTAGCGCCGTCTTGTTGAAAGTAAACGTTGTCCAGATCAATACCATCCAATTCCGGCCATAATTAATCATCTGTCGATAGCGCAATCCATTCACCGTAACTGTTGCTCCAGCCTCATTTTCGAAAAAGGAACCGCTCGAGTCCGACTCGCACTTGGCCGGTTATTTTATGAATTTATGTTTACGTATATGAACCCTTGAATTTTACCAGTATACCTATTTTCCCAAGCTGACTTAAGAATATCATTAATGTTAGTTGAATAAAACTCAGATGTTCTTATCAGTATTGCAGTCGATATACTCAAGATATTGACGATTTTAACTATAATACACATCCAAATATGGGCTATGATTGATTATATAAAATTTTCTTATTTGTGGGTTTTCCTTTTATTTTTACTTTATGAACAATAATGCAGCAACAAAAAATTATAACTTTAAAACTAGATCCACAAATAAATTGAAGGGCGGGTTAGGCAAAAAAAAATAACGAACCCTAAAACGGCAAATTGCATTCCAATAACTTCACATTATTCATTATTTTTAATGAACATCAATTTTTAAGTCTGGATTTTTCTGAATTTCAGGCATACAAATACTTCACGGATGAAAAGGAAACATCGTGGATGATGAAGACAAAATTACTAGAAATGGAATTCGCACAGTTAACCTAAGGTAAGCGGTCGACTTTTTCTTATATTATTTTTATATTACTAAAAAAAAAAACTATTTTGATCCCATTAAGAATTTATTTTTAAGAAATTATTTATTGTGCTTTCTGTAAGCAATTTCACCGAAATATTTATTATGATTTACTTATGCAAATATATGCAAATGAAACGATCGTTAGTTTTACCTCTGCTCTGATTACCAGAAAAGTTTGAGGTATGGTTTACACGTAATGGTACTGTTATGATTGAAAACGTTTAGCGTACATATACCATGGTAAAGGTTAGATAATTTGAAAGAGATTTTATTTAAACCATCTACTCCTTGATTTGTTAGCCAGTAAGCTTATATCAATTATACATGAAGAGACCAAATACAACGTTAAAACAGGTCTTAAAGCAGAATATAAACCAAAATGTCGAGGCATAATGGAATCCAGCGATTTAAAACAAATCTTCGTCCCTGAAAATATCATCTAGTGAAAAATTGGATAAAATTAAAAAGAATTCGCGTCGGCATCAGTAGCATTTTGAAATGAAGGAAAAGAGAAATAAGAAAATAACTTTGAAAATATTTATTTTTTATTTTGTTTGTTTATTTAGCTTAAGATTCTACTTTAAGAACGTTAATCAAAACCTCAAAACCGAGTCTTCCCATAAATAACGCCACATCAAGCAGCACATGCATCAGCCATCGAAAAAGTATCCACTGCTCGAGTAAACAATGCTTTAGAAGATCTTTCAGAGCACGTACATTATACCTACTTATAATCGTCATCCAATAGCAATTTCTAAAAAAAGGTTCAAAAACATCATTCAGCAACAGTTCTACTTTTTAGCTATCTACGTATGATGAAGAGAGAGAGAGAGAGTCAAAATATATCAACGAATAATTTATTAAGAAATCATCGTAGATAAGCCTTTGTATACTAGGAAGAATTTTAAATTTAATATCTACTAAACATTCCAAGAGGACTTAGCACCACGAAAAAAACGCAAACAAATTTCATCTGCCAGGTATCTACCAAAACTGAAGATTGTGTATCTTCCAGCATTCATCTGTGTCAAATGTCTAAAGAAAGTCTCTATAATCAGTAAATAGGTAATTTTCATAGCCATATTTATGACAAGATCTTAATTAAATATTTACCGTTAAAAAAAAATTGTATTAATAAAAGTTTCTAAAATATTCCAGTGTTTTACTTTTAATACTAAGTAGGTACATAGGAAGGAGCTTATTTTCACAATCACGGTGCTTTTCTTCAGCGACATATTTTATATATGTATCTAGTACCTACCTATCCGATTGTGCACATAAGTTCCTTCTTTTCCTGTTACAATATTATTTCTAAAATGATATTAAATTATAGTAACAAAACTTTTCTATAATAACAGTACCATTACGCGTTACCATAATTTAAACGAACATTTTATATATAAAAATAGCTTACTAACGTCTTTCTGATATTTTGCATTTGTGACTACAAAAACTTCATTGAACTCGAAATAATTCCAGATTGATATCTCCCTGGCTTGAATAGCTTCCATTAATACTCTTAGGCTCATGTGAAGTATAAAAATTGAAGAAAGAAAATTCTTAGCGCCAGATGAAGTTTGTAAACTTTGATCATGCTAGTTCCTTCATATTCCTCCAAGCCCCCACAAAACTGATTGGAAACTCGTTTCGTTTTCCGTTATTAGGTTATACATTAAATTTGTCAAGAAACACCCATGATCGCATAAGTAAGTGCCATGCATAATTGAATGTCCTTCATTTGGATATGATGTGCAAAATGATCTGATTTTCTTTCATTCAATTTGATCTGATTCAGTTGCTCCAACCTGGCTTCTTCAAATTTATTCTACCTTCGATCACATGAAAAGTTAGCAATCGTACTGGCATTACAGAAGAAGCTGTCTTTAAGATGCTGGTGATTTCCACTAGATCATCATAAAAATCTTCGCTAAACGCGTACATTTTTAACGATAAAATTAATAAATATCAGCGCGAAAAATAAAACCTCGTGTAAAAATTTGCCATATACCTACCTACACAGCAAATAAACAAATTTTGAGCCCGATTTCGAGAATTGAGTAATTCATTAAATAAAGTCGGTAATTATTATATGTAGGTAGTTAGCAGATTGTTGCTTTTAGATGAACCGGAACTGATGATAAAAATCTTATTCCTAAAGAAGGTTTTCATTTCATATGCTCTTTTCACACAGCTGAGTCTGTACCTAATTACACCACCAACAAATTAATCGTTCAATCAATCCAAAAATTTCTTATTCAAATAAACTTCCATCATGACACGATCCATTTTTTCTATTGAAAATCGTTCTCAATTTTGCTTTTCTTGCTTTTGTAAGCGACTCTATTTTCCTTCGGTAGTAAAAGTGAACACAAAAAAAAACATCTGCGAGATAGATCATGGTGGATTTGGTTTTTACCTTGGTTTTCAAGTTTTTTACATATACAGACATAAAAATGACAATGGCTGCCACTAAAGCGTGGTATAAAAAAAATATATATGAAATTACAAAATAATCAAATTCTGTGTGCATTGCGCTTTCAAAATGAAATTTCCAGCTATGGGGACTAGAAAAAAAAAACAATAATAATGATCACGTCGTGTTCCTTCTCCTCTTCTAAAAGTTAAAATGGCTGCTTCATTTTCATTGGTGGAATGAATAAAATACACACTATCTGCATTTATGCTTCTTCGTGTATCCTCTTTTAAAATACCCCATCCAATTTTATGTTTATCTCTTTTACAAATTGTATAAGAAAGAGACAGAAAATAATGGTAATCGTCACATTGTATTCTCCTCTTGCAAATATTTTTTAACTTTTGGAAGAGGAGAATGCAATATGACAATTACCATTTTTAACTGCTTCTTTTCAACCAATGAAAATGCATGTACACACATACACTACAATGAAAATTTCGGTCATGCGTAGTAGAAAAATTTTACATTTCTGTGATCGCCTGTTATTCGCTGTCTCTTTAGAATAAATAAGAATGAATGAGAGGAAATTACAATTGTAGCCCCAGGCATATTTCGACTGAAATGTTTTTTATTTTTTAAGCTAGTGAATAGTGATACCTCTGCCAATAGATGGCTCCGGGGGTATCGAAATGAGAAATTTTTCAGCTTGATAAGATCACGTTTCTTATGATTTAGCAGCTTGAAAAGTTTTTCGATTTCATGGCGCAATTTGTATTTAACTTGGTTTTTTTAAATTTGCGTAGGCATGGAAATAACAATGACATCTTAAAAGTAATTAAAAAATAATTTATATCAAATTAGAATTTTTTTAAATTTTTGCGTGTTCGTTTTCCTTCACGTTCCATGCGAACCGTTTGTCTTTCAAAATAAAATTTTCAACTAAAAAAACCACAAATTCTTAAAGATTTTAAAATTTAACTACTGCTGCTGCTACTGAAATATTTTTTCTACTTATTATACCTAGTTTCATATTGCTGCCTTGAGTTGAAATAATAACTGTTGTCTTATCCGAACTATATTTTCTTGCCCTATATTGCTAGTGTCTCTTAAGAAGCTTACCTTTACCAAATCGCTCTAGTAATGTTGTTGTTTTAAACATTCACAAGTATGTACATATTTTAAAAACAATAATCATTACGAGCTCGATATACCAAGATTTTGCATTATTTACTTATATACTGCTGTGAACGAATAAAAACCTTAGTCAATAATGAAGTCGACCGCATCTCAATCAAAATCCAGATTAGGATTAAACCGATACAATTTCTACTGAATGTCCGAAATATTTCATTTAATTTGTTGGAAAGAGTAATTCTTCAGTAATTTCGGAAATTTAACTGATCAATTTTCTTATACCACCCATGTATGGTGTATCAAGAAAATATTGCCAATGTTTTCCTTCATTCTGTAATTATTAAATATTTTATTTGTTCTATGGAGAGTTGAGAGCTCCAAACTTCCGTAGTATGTCATAACGTCCGTCTGGATAAATTTCCATCCTCTTTCACAGCCACTCCATTTATGTATGTATATAGAAGTTTTTTTTTTAATACTCGATCAAATCTTAAAAACCTACTGTCAATTCATTCTCGAATTCTGTTTGTTTATGATATCGATTCAGCCCATTATCTACAGAAAGTGTCAATCCAAATGTAGTTACTTGCAAATCCTACAGATTTTTCTCCCAAATTCATTCAAATTTAGCTTAAGTTGACGGTTATTCTATTTTTTCATAGTTGTAAAATTAAAATGCATCGAATTCATCCGAGGTCTATTAGAAATTATTGCATAATCATCATTCCGATCCTCTTGTTATTTTTTTATCTATATTACGACCTAATTTCCCTTGACTCATTTGGTTGCAACAAATTTTATTTTCACACTAATTTTTTTCCCATTGCTATACTTAAGATTGTCAGCAATTCACTCCATAATAGCCATATAAAGATGCAATTCAGTTTACCATTTACAGCAGCCGCACTACCAACAAAATCGTTTTGAATGCATTTAACATGGCATTGGTTCACAAAAATGTGAATGAGTATTTCTTCAAGAGTTGACTAGGACTATCAACGCTAAATTATTATTATTATTTTACAAGGAAATTGATTAGAAGAGAAACTGATCTGAACCCATAACTAACATAGTCCTTATTCTTATTGCCCTAAATTTAGATGTTGAGGGATAGGTTGATGACGATATGGAGGTATGTCGGTATGTATGCTTCATGTAGAACTTATTATTATATTAAAGTTCATTATAGGTGGGTACTATCTTATTGCCGTAAAATATTGCTCCAAAGTTTGCCATACTCATTAACTTAGAAAGTATTTTATTGTTTGCGATAATTTTATTGCCAGCACAATATGACCTCTCCATGATTGCCTAATTTAATGATAGAGACGTTTATTTACTGCACATGCGTACTTATTTTGGGTGTTCAATAATAAAACGATAATTCATGCCTACATATAGATTGCAGCCTTTTAATGTACCAAAACTGATCTTATTCCTCCTAGAATAGAATTTAAATATGTTAATGTCGGATCTTCTTATATTTTACCTGCTCCCTGCCAATGATAACATTTATATAGATTGCTCGAATCAAGCCCAATGGCGATAATAATCAACAACAAAATTAGTGCAAATTGAAAGAAGCGAAATTTGGCAACAGTCCCAATTTTGGGTTCCCAAGCATATTATAAAATTTATTGGTAATTCTCTCGTGGGTGATGCTGATGGTGTTAGTAGTTGCGATTAAAATGCTCGCACACTCAGTTGAACCCTCTCATAGTGTGAAAAATTCATTTGTTTCTGCTTTGTTTCCCTTTGGCTTTGAAAGTAAATTTGGCAACAGGTCGCCTTCTCTAATCTCTTGTTTTATATTCTTTCATTATACGTAGATTTGTTATTGTTTTTGTTTTCAACATTTATTCTATAAACATTTCCCTCTCTCTTGGATTATTACAATGCCCAACCCACACTGAAAAATCAGTGTAGAAATAACAAATTCGTATGCATTCTCTTGGGCCGAGAGTACGATAGTGTAAATCCAAGCAATTCTATAATTTTTTCCGTGTGTTCTTTTTCTTCTCTCGAAATTAATATACAAAAAAAATTGATTGTATACAGGCCAATAGGTGGCAGCAGGAGTATCAAACTGAACTGCTTTTGGGTCGATGCAATTTAATTCTTTTGTACCTTTTTTTTTTCCTATGAGTGAAAATTGTAGAAAATTGTAAACTTTAAAGGGGTGTTAGGACATACATATCTACCTCTGTAAATATGAGGTATACATGCCAACATTGAAATTCAGAATTGTACTGCATTTTTTTAACCAATTTTCTTGCTATTACTGCTTGAGTTTTTTGAATTAAAGACGTGCACTTTACTATGGCCTGCTGTGACAGTAGACAATAATCGCTAATATCTTCAACATGATCATAGGTAGGTACTCTACCAAGTGAAATCTTTATCCTATATCGCGGTCGAGATAAGTAACTTTGTATAATTTCATTTTACTCATCTCAGACCCATCCATGCAGATTTCACAGTGCCCCATGTTAAGATGTTTCACCGGCGGAGACTAAACTTGTTGCGTAATTGTCTTCTATTGGAAGTAATTGGGTGTCCTTTCATTTCTACGATTAATACGTAGGTATAGAATTTTCAGAATAACTTGATCCTTTTCCCCATTGAATTGATCTTGAATCAATTTAAATTAATCCATATCGCAGTTAATTTAGTCTTCTTCTGAAGCAAATCAATCTTATGCCATGCCAAATTATCTTTTCCAACATTTGTTATATATATATATTTACAATTAATTTTAAATTCAGTTACTTCAATTGTCAAACAAGAAAGAATTTAAAGGCCCAAAGAAGCTGCTTCAATGTCTATGATTATCCCACACAACCCGTTGAAAGACCTCGTCGAGGGAATCGATGTAGAAAATTAATGCTGGGAAAGCGAAGTGATAATCATTCTCGCCTGCAATAACTCCTTGCACCTAATTGTAGCTATCTACGACAAGCTTCCTTTAAAGGAATTGAAGAAATTGTCAATTTGAAAAATATCGCAGGTCACATGGAAAGTGTCATCTAATTCATGCGTCGAAAAGATTAATTTTGATTTGGCATAAACGGGAAAAAAGTATATATTGACGCAATCTGGAACAGTATTAGAATTAAATTGTCTTATAATTGGAAAGCTCGTTTTTGTTGAGGGATATCTAATAAAGCCCTTCTCTTACATTTGTTTCTTCCTGCGCGGAGTCGTATAACCCTCAAATGTATCATAGATTCGGGTGCGTATTTAGGTAATATGCTCTTATTGCACTATTTACGAATAGATTCACACGGTGTATATGGATTTCATACTTTATCTACTAGACATATTTAAGACGTATTTCCCTTCTGTTGGGTTCATTAGTCCTTTCAGATACTTGTACATGAACCTATCATAATTGGTAGATCCAAGGATGATTCCCGACGACCTGATATATATGGAGGCGGTACCGGTGAGGCATGCCAAATAGAAACTTTCTTTGCCATCTGCCCAGTAAGATAAGCAATTGTCAATTCAAACTCCTGTCAGTTTCAAAAACCTGCAATACCAAATCTGAAAGAAATCGCATAAATTATCAGATGTGAAGTGGAAATTGGATAACTAGGCCTAGTCTAGCTAGTTGAATCAAAATTGAAAAATCTCAAACTTAATAGTGGGCTAGCACGATGGTACCTATTTAAAAAAATATTTATTTTTAATTTGAATAGGTTTAGCGATCCATGCGAGAATCCACTCGTTGGATGCTGGAGTAATAGGAGGAGAGTTGATGCTAAATTGTGTTCTCAGGTCCAGCATACTTGAATGGCTGATTCTGATCTTTTGCATCGTGTTCATCAGGTTAGGTAGGAGAGAAAATTTTGAATCTTTAGTAAAATAATTCTATCCATGTTAATTTCTTAAACAAATCCGATTTTTACCCCAAGCTGCCACTTTTTTAAATCCCAAACAATTATTTTTCAAAAGCGCCTACGACAAAAATTGTACTTTTAATGTCACGTAGATTTTTAATTTAACACTAAAAAACAGCCGAAGGAAAATATTTTTTCTAAATTATCTCAATACGCCAATTTTTGATTTTGTTTACATCAAACTCAACAACTACAGTCAAAATTATCTGATCGCTGTAAATATATAAAAACACAAATAACATTCGTTCTAAATTCACACATTCCTGGAGCATGTGTAGAAGTTAGACAGGCACAGAAAGTGGTTTAGAATTAAAAAATTGTCTAAATATGAATTTATTACTTTTTAATTTATTGCCAAATGAGCTACCTATACCTATTAAAAACACAACACATGCATACAAATTTGTTGGTTTTTTATAAATGATGATCTAAAATTACACATTGAACGGAGAGGATAGCTAGAAATATTTCAATCAATTTGCTAACGGTAACGATTTGTGATCGATTTATTTTCTGCTTTAAATAGCACAAATACATTCAAAGTAATTTCTCATCTAGCCTCAGCAACTCTGCTAGTATTAAACTGATTTGGTGCCGATCAGCAAATTTGTTTTCTGCAATTGCGAAGGTACAGTTTCATGGATGCCCAGCATTCGCCGATTTTCGGTGAAATTAGTTGGAAATAGAATAGAATTGGGGAGGGGAGAACAAGTAAAAACATGTTAAGTGTTTTTGATTGGCGAATACCATGAAATATTTTGCTTGGTGTATAACAGACCGAAAGTGGCGTAGTGAGAGAGAGAAACTATCGAAATTTTTATTGCAAAATCAGAGTAATATCTATTGAAAAAAAAACGGTTTAAATGTTCCCTCAATAGATGGCCCTACGTGTACCAAAATGAACTTTTTTTCAGTTCTGATTTTTACAGATTTTTCAAATTAGTTTCTTACTCGATAAATTCTAAAACAAATTATCCTGAGTTTATAATAATAATATAATTTATTTCAAAATCTTTTGTATTTTTCCAAATAATTTCTTTTTCGTTATTGGTGAAATTTTGTGGTTTAATTGCATTCCTACCTACCTACATTTCTTTACATGAAAATTATTATTAAAATATTTTAAGAAGGTAAGAAGGTATCAGCAAAATCCATAAATTTAAACGTCTTAAAAAATTTCCCCAAAAATGTTGATCCCTATCGGAAAAAATTTGAATATTATTTTGAAAAACCCATCGCTCTGCTGCGCGGTATGATAGTCAATTTTTTGTTGGAGTTCTTTATTGCTCCGAGGGATTTCTCTGAAGTTTACGAAATACAGAAAAAATAAACGTAGGTATGACGTGTGTCGTTATGTTTTATATTTTAATTTTTCCATATCGGTATTTTTCTCCAGCAGTATATTTATTTGACATGTGAATTAATTTTTCAAAAGCTTTACAAAATAGTTTGCCTATATTGACTTTCAAAATGCTCATTATAATGGCAACTTGCAATCGCATCGTTTTTTCATTGAAATTTATTTTGATTTATTGTGTGTCTTTAGTTAGCGATAAATTTTCCATTCCAACGTCCAGCGCTTACTTGTTTTAGCGTTTTAACCATAAATAAAATAAAATTAAAATTATATATCACTATCAATTCACAGGAATTAGGTATTTAAAAGAAGTTATAAAATTAGTTTTATTTGACAATCTGAGATGAAAATTTTAGAACTAAATGAAATGCATAAATTCCGTATGATCCTGCCCGATTTGTGTAGATGTATTGTTCGGTATTCAGTTTAAAAGCTTGAAATCACTCATAAGTCGTAGCTCGTGACAAATTAAAAGTTTATGCCTGACCAAGGTGTTGTTCTTTTCTTTTTTCTTTTTAATTTACCCATTTCCATTTCAACAATTAGCAAAAAGTGAAATTTAATTTTACGTGTAAAAAAATTATTTCATCTTGGAAAAAGTTATCTGAAATTTTCGTTTAGTTCGCCACAAAAATTCGGGCGAAATTATTATAACTGCGCATTCTTCTACCAAAGGCAATTTTTACACAATAAAAGAAGTCATCAAGTACCTACTTATACAAAGTTTGATCTTATCCCCCCGTTCACTTATCAGTCTTTGTAACTGCCTGCAGGTTTTGAAAATTGGAAACATTTTTTTTCAATAAATATCGTTTTTTTTATTATTGCATTTGAAGGAATTTTCCACCAGTTCCCGAAAAAAGAGGAAAACAGCATCCTTAAATTTTCCTTAAGTACTTATTTGTGGGTGCTTTAGTATGATTTTTGATTCTGTCCGCGTCCATTAAGCTATCTGCCTTTTATACAAAAATTGTTAACTCAAATTTTAGAAATAATAAAAAAAAAACATTGTGGCCACAGATTCACTGCATGGATTGATATTGAATAGTGCTATTTTTTATGTAGCAATAGAGTTTGGTGGCACATTATGCATTTCTGGTTGTGCGCTTCTTGTGTTTTTTGCTATGAGTTTTCATAGCATTAATGGCCTGGACAGGGTAAGAATTCTGTTGAAGATTTTTTGTAACCAGTCTATGGGGTTGAACATATGCTCGATCAGTGCCCAGAGCATTAGAAACAAAATTGGTGAAATCTGTGAGCTTTTGCCGAGGTTGAGGTACACACATGATTAAAATAAGTGAAACTTGTCTAAATGGCAACATACCTACATACGTCGCTGGTCTATATAGCTGGCGACAGATTATTTCGTCATAACCGGAAAACGCGTATTAGGGGTGGAGTGGCAATATATGTATATGTAAGGAAAACCTTAAGGCGAAAATTATCTTTTCCTCTGTTAATAGTGATTTTGAGTTCATGGGAGTGGAGGTCTCTTCTGGATTGGAGAAATGTGTATTGTCCTCCGACCAAATTTAGACTAGAAGAATGCCTATTAGGTGTCACAAAGCGTTGCACTAATGTGCTGGTGGGAGGTCACTTTAACGTAAATGTTCTACGCACACTTCTATAGTTAGTACCTACATTTCTTTCAAACAATTCACCTTAATGCGATTAACTCCCAGCCCATCTTCTTTAACGCAACCGATCCATCACTACTTGACATATTCTTTGCATCGAATGTGGGGAAAGTTTTATTCTTCAATCAGATTCTACCATTTAGTTCTTTGGATCATGACATTCTTTTCTTGACCTATGATTTTGTATTACATCGTGACTCAACGATGAAGTATATCTACCGGGACTATAAACACATTGATGTAGTTACTTTGACTGAGGAATGCAGGGTACTTCCTTGGGATGGAATATAGGAATGTGTGACAGTGAACCAACAAGTCGGTATCCTCTCCTCCCTGCTGAGGTACTTGGCGGATAAGTATGTACATTCCTACTAAAATCAGGCGTATACCAGGAGCAGGCTGCCCATGGCTCTCGCCCCAGGTGCGGTTACTTATTGCGGAGAGAGAATTCCTTTATCAATGCTTCAGACGCGTTTAAAAACAAATGAAGCTCGAATACTGTATAAGACTGCTCGCAATAAAGCAACGGTCGCCACTAGAAATTTCACGAGACTTTATTTCTCAGTGCTAAGTTTAACTTACACCAAAGGCCCAAAGTACTTTGGCGTAATTTATGGATGGCAGGTGTGTATGGCACTGATAGTGCATCTTGTAATTTAAACCCAGATGACCTTAATTCATCAGTTTTTGACTTCAAGTATCTCATCTATAAGTAACGTTCCTAGCTCAGACTTGGGTCCAACAAATTAACCAGACCTGTTTTTACTTTTGAGGAATTGATTTAGAGGAGCTGATCTCTGCTATTTTCTCAGTTAAATGAGAAGCTATATGACCTGATTCTCTACTACCGCGCCTTATAAAACTATTACTTCCCTTGATTCTTCATATCACGAACACTTGTTTTACCTCTTATACCTTTCTTGCCAATCCCTAAGAAGGCTAAAGCTGAAACATCTAGTGACTTTCGTCCTATCAGCATATTGTCATTTTTATCGAAAGTTCTAGAGAAACTCATATATAAGCAAATGCTAGGTTGGATTGAATGTAATAAGATGATGACTCCTTGGCAGTCTGGTTTCCGTCCGTTTCGCAGTTGTGAAATTGCCATATTAAAGGTATCAAGAGATATAATAATGGCCATTAATGAAAATAATTTCAGTACGCTTGTCCTCCTTGATTTCCCTAACTCATTTGATAGTGTCGGTCATGAATTTCTCCTTTGTAAACTTGCATCCAAGATTCAGCGCAACCGCTATTTCCTTGATAAAGGAGTTCCTTTTTGATCGCCATTCAGCTAGTTAAGGTGGGTAATAATTTTTCGACCTTAAAGCACATCCCATGTGGTATACCTTAGGGTTCTGTACTTGCTACTCCACTCTTTACCCTGTTTATTAATGACCTTCCTGATGTTATTGTGTTATTGACGATGCAAATTCACCTGTATACTGATGATGTTACTTAAATAGACCTATTGGCCTCATTGAGGACTGCATCGAGCGTATATTAATCGTTCAAATGCATTCAAAGCTATTGTTGAAAGTCATGTTCTATAATCTTGCGAACATTTTTGAACACTTTTCTATACTTTAATCTGTGCAGTTTATTGCTAGTGTAGTAGGCTATCTATTTTTATTAAACTCTTGAAATTTTTATGTACTTTTTCTTATTCATATTTTTCTCAGAATTTCGTAATTGTGTGTTTCAATTATAGTTACTTTCTCTAAATAGTTTAAAATTGTTTATATATGCTTACTTACATATAACTATAATTTCTGGACCCAATTTCAATTTATACAAAATATTTGTAAATCTTGTGTACTACTTCCTAAATAAATCATTTATTATTATTATCGACTCTGTACAGGATACGGAATCAAGAAAGAAAATGAATGAAGCAAATTGTTGCTTTGATATCGTTACACATCACCACCCCATACCTACAGATCAAGATTGTTCTAGTATCTTTCCAGGGTGTTTTGAGTAAATAAAATAGATTGAAAATTCAACCTAAATGCTCAATTAATTTATTTTTATATGTACCTACCTATATGCAGTAGGTGCGCATACAAAATCCCTAGAACATATAAAAAAACAAGTCGTGAACCAGCCACCTACACTCATATCTATACTTATAACTACAGAGCAAATCTATACACTGCCATAAATTTGCATATATCGAAATCATTAAAGAAACATTGTCTCCAACACTTCTACCTGACAATATAAAATTTTTGTACCTTATCCTACCTCAAGTTGTAAAAAATCTTCGCATATCTAAATATTTTTTAGGTAAGCTAAACTAAAATGTGTATAAAAAAATTATTTTCCGATAAAGTTGCTAAATTTTAACGATAGCACATTTTGAAGGCAAAATTCAACTTTTATTAGTGAAAAGCAAAATTTGTTTTTTTTTTACATAGAATACATTCGACATTCGCGCCATGTATTCATTTCTGATGCCTGCAAAAAAATAATTTCCTACTAAATTTTGCAGTAACATCTGACTGACGAAACCTAAAATATACATAACCCGAAAAATAGCAAGTTTTACATTACCTTACTATTTTAAAAAGAGGGAAACATCAACGAAATCAATCCCCAACCGCACTAACAAAATCTATCAATTTTCAAACAAAAATGGTGGATGACATTCGCCCCGCCCCCCTGCTTGCAACAGCATTTCATTTCTAAATTCATATAAAATCAGTCTTTTTCACTAATAAATACCCAACATGCGCTGAAAATGTACATACATATACATATATGCATACAAAATGTAAACTCAAGTCAAGCGATCGTCAAATAATGTAGTATACGGGAGGCCTCCTCCGTCAATCTAATTTAAATTTAAATTAAAAAAAAACCCTAAGTCCTCCATCTTTGCACTTTATATTCACTCTGATTGGTGGATCACGATTTCCCCTGAATGTGTGAGAGCAGCAGAAAGTAATGTAAAACAAAATGGAAACTTGACGAAGAAAGAGCAGATAATAATGGCGGCAAGCCGGCCATTGCTTTGTTTGTTCACTAAAAATATCAGTTATGATACACACAGTAGGGGAAACTTTCAGAGTATAGCACATTTCCGCGTCCCCTTAAAATCATTCGCTTACTTATATAAATATTTCCCTAAAAAACAACTTACTTCCAACATAAATGTATAATTAACTTTCTTTTCTTAATTTTCAGACTACCCCTTCTTGATAGACGGATGACATATGCAGCCAACATTTGTTTTATATACCTACACATGTACATTTTTTTAAATAAATTTTTCACTAAAAATAAAATGTTCTCTTATTCTGATCCGTCCATTGATCATTTTTTTCTCTTAAAATTGGAAAATTCTCTTAATTTATTATTCATCAGTACGGCAACACTGGTTTGTCCTGATAAAATTGAATGTACCACGGTAACACTGTTGTGGCCTCCGGGTCGCTATTCCGAGGGGGGAAATTCTACTGCGGGGGGAAAACGTCTAAAAATCCAATTTTCGGAGCTATCCCTAAGACTTTCGTTGGGCAAGAGATGGCGCTGATCCGGAAAATTTTAGTCTCGATTGCATACTTTTAGGCGGTTCAGAAAGGGGGCGTGGACAACCATAAAGGGGAGGAGCCAACTAAAATTGTCCGGATCAGCGCCACCTGTTGCCCAATAGCTGCGAAATGGATAGATTCGAAAAGTGCAATTTTTTGACGATTTCCCCCCGCAGTAGAATTTCCCCCCTCGGAATAGCGACCCGGAGGCCACAACAGTGTTACCGTGGTACATTCAATTTTATCAGGACAAACCAGTGTTGCCGTACTGATGAATAATAAATTAAGAGAATTTTCCAATTTTAAGAGAAAAAAATGATCAATGGACGGATCAGAATAAGAGAACATTTTATTTTTAGTGAAAAATTTATTTAAAAAAATGTACATGTGTCGGTATATAAAACAAATGTTGGCTGCATATGTCATCCGTCTATCAAGAAGGGGTAGTCTGAAAATTAAGAAAAGAAAGTTAATTATACATTTATGTTGGAAGTAAGTTGTTTTTTAGGGAAATATTTATATAAGTAAGCGAATGATTTTAAGGGGACGAGGAAATGTGCTATACTCTGAAAGTTTCCCCTACTGTGTGTATCATAACTGATATTTTTAGTGAACAAACAAAGCAATGGCCGGCTTGCCGCCATTATTATCTGCTCTTTCTTCGTCAAGTTTCCATTTTGTTTTACATTACTTTCTGCTGCTCTCACACATTCAGGGGAAATCGTGATCCACCAATCAGAGTGAATATAAAGTGCAAAGATGGAGGACTTAGGGTTTTTTTTTAATTTAAATTTAAATTAGATTGACGGAGGAGGCCTCCCGTATACTACATTATTTGACGATCGCTTGACTTGAGTTTACATTTTGTATGCATATATGTATATGTATGTACATTTTCAGCGCATGTTGGGTATTTATTAGTGAAAAAGACTGATTTTATATGAATTTAGAAATGAAATGCTGTTGCAAGCAGGGGGGCGGGGCGAATGTCATCCACCATTTTTGTTTGAAAATTGATAGATTTTGTTAGTGCGGTTGGGGATTGATTTCGTTGATGTTTCCCTCTTTTTAAAATAGTAAGGTAATGTAAAACTTGCTATTTTTCGGGTTATGTATATTTTAGGTTTCGTCAGTCAGATGTTACTGCAAAATTTAGTAGGAAATTATTTTTTTGCAGGCATCAGAAATGAATACATGGCGCGAATGTCGAATGTATTCTATGTAAAAAAAAAACAAATTTTGCTTTTCACTAATAAAAGTTGAATTTTGCCTTCAAAATGTGCTATCGTTAAAATTTAGCAACTTTATCGGAAAATAATTTTTTTATACACATTTTAGTTTAGCTTACCTAAAAAATATTTAGATATGCGAAGATTTTTTACAACTTGAGGTAGGATAAGGTACAAAAATTTTATATTGTCAGGTAGAAGTGTTGGAGACAATGTTTCTTTAATGATTTCGATATATGCAAATTTATGGCAGTGTATAGATTTGCTCTGTAGTTATAAGTATAGATATGAGTGTAGGTGGCTGGTTCACGACTTGTTTTTTTATATGTTCTAGGGATTTTGTATGCGCACCTACTGCATATAGGTAGGTACATATAAAAATAAATTAATTGAGCATTTAGGTTGAATTTTCAATCTATTTTATTTACTCAAAACACCCTGGAAAGATACTAGAACAATCTTGATCTGTAGGTATGGGGTGGTGATGTGTAACGATATCAAAGCAACAATTTGCTTCATTCATTTTCTTTCTTGATTCCGTATCCTGTACAGAGTCGATAATAATAATAAATGATTTATTTAGGAAGTAGTACACAAGATTTACAAATATTTTGTATAAATTGAAATTGGGTCCAGAAATTATAGTTATATGTAAGTAAGCATATATAAACAATTTTAAACTATTTAGAGAAAGTAACTATAATTGAAACACACAATTACGAAATTCTGAGAAAAATATGAATAAGAAAAAGTACATAAAAATTTCAAGAGTTTAATAAAAATAGATAGCCTACTACACTAGCAATAAACTGCACAGATTAAAGTATAGAAAAGTGTTCAAAAATGTTCGCAAGATTATAGAACATGACTTTCAACAATAGCTTTGAATGCATTTGAACGATTAATATACGCTCGATGCAGTCCTCAATGAGGCCAATAGGTCTATTTAAGTAACATCATCAGTATACAGGTGAATTTGCATCGTCAATAACACAATAACATCAGGAAGGTCATTAATAAACAGGGTAAAGAGTGGAGTAGCAAGTACAGAACCCTAAGGTATACCACATGGGATGTGCTTTAAGGTCGAAAAATTATTACCCACCTTAACTAGCTGAATGGCGATCAAAAAGGAACTCCTTTATCAAGGAAATAGCGGTTGCGCTGAATCTTGGATGCAAGTTTACAAAGGAGAAATTCATGACCGACACTATCAAATGAGTTAGGGAAATCAAGGAGGACAAGCGTACTGAAATTATTTTCATTAATGGCCATTATTATATCTCTTGATACCTTTAATATGGCAATTTCACAACTGCGAAACGGACGGAAACCAGACTGCCAAGGAGTCATCATCTTATTACATTCAATCCAACCTAGCATTTGCTTATATATGAGTTTCTCTAGAACTTTCGATAAAAATGACAATATGCTGATAGGACGAAAGTCACTAGATGTTTCAGCTTTAGCCTTCTTAGGGATTGGTAAGAAAGGTATAAGAGGTAAAACAAGTGTTCGTGATATGAAGAATCAAGGGAAGTAATAGTTTTATAAGGCGCGGTAGTAGAGAATCAGGTCATATAGCTTCTCATTTAACTGAGAAAATAGCAGAGATCAGCTCCTCTAAATCAATTCCTCAAAAGTAAAAACAGGTCTGGTTAATTTGTTGGACCCAAGTCTGAGCTAGGAACGTTACTTATAGATGAGATACTTGAAGTCAAAAACTGATGAATTAAGGTCATCTGGGTTTAAATTACAAGATGCACTATCAGTGCCATACACACCTGCCATCCACAAATTACGCCAAAGTACTTTGGGCCTTTGGTGTAAGTTAAACTTAGCACTGAGAAATAAAGTCTCGTGAAATTTCTAGTGGCGACCGTTGCTTTATTGCGAGCAGTCTTATACAGTATTCGAGCTTCATTTGTTTTTAAACGCGTCTGAAGCATTGATAAAGGAATTCTCTCTCCGCAATAAGTAACCGCACCTGGGGCGAGAGCCATGGGCAGCCTGCTCCTGGTATACGCCTGATTTTAGTAGGAATGTACATACTTATCCGCCAAGTACCTCAGCAGGGAGGAGAGGATACCGACTTGTTGGTTCACTGTCACACATTCCTATATTCCATCCCAAGGAAGTACCCTGCATTCCTCAGTCAAAGTAACTACATCAATGTGTTTATAGTCCCGGTAGATATACTTCATCGTTGAGTCACGATGTAATACAAAATCATAGGTCAAGAAAAGAATGTCATGATCCAAAGAACTAAATGGTAGAATCTGATTGAAGAATAAAACTTTCCCCACATTCGATGCAAAGAATATGTCAAGTAGTGATGGATCGGTTGCGTTAAAGAAGATGGGCTGGGAGTTAATCGCATTAAGGTGAATTGTTTGAAAGAAATGTAGGTACTAACTATAGAAGTGTGCGTAGAACATTTACGTTAAAGTGACCTCCCACCAGCACATTAGTGCAACGCTTTGTGACACCTAATAGGCATTCTTCTAGTCTAAATTTGGTCGGAGGACAATACACATTTCTCCAATCCAGAAGAGACCTCCACTCCCATGAACTCAAAATCACTATTAACAGAGGAAAAGATAATTTTCGCCTTAAGGTTTTCCTTACATATACATATATTGCCACTCCACCCCTAATACGCGTTTTCCGGTTATGACGAAATAATCTGTCGCCAGCTATATAGACCAGCGACGTATGTAGGTATGTTGCCATTTAGACAAGTTTCACTTATTTTAATCATGTGTGTACCTCAACCTCGGCAAAAGCTCACAGATTTCACCAATTTTGTTTCTAATGCTCTGGGCACTGATCGAGCATATGTTCAACCCCATAGACTGGTTACAAAAAATCTTCAACAGAATTCTTACCCTGTCCAGGCCATTAATGCTATGAAAACTCATAGCAAAAAACACAAGAAGCGCACAACCAGAAATGCATAATGTGCCACCAAACTCTATTGCTACATAAAAAATAGCACTATTCAATATCAATCCATGCAGTGAATCTGTGGCCACAATGTTTTTTTTTTATTATTTCTAAAATTTGAGTTAACAATTTTTGTATAAAAGGCAGATAGCTTAATGGACGCGGACAGAATCAAAAATCATACTAAAGCACCCACAAATAAGTACTTAAGGAAAATTTAAGGATGCTGTTTTCCTCTTTTTTCGGGAACTGGTGGAAAATTCCTTCAAATGCAATAATAAAAAAAACGATATTTATTGAAAAAAAATGTTTCCAATTTTCAAAACCTGCAGGCAGTTACAAAGACTGATAAGTGAACGGGGGGATAAGATCAAACTTTGTATAAGTAGGTACTTGATGACTTCTTTTATTGTGTAAAAATTGCCTTTGGTAGAAGAATGCGCAGTTATAATAATTTCGCCCGAATTTTTGTGGCGAACTAAACGAAAATTTCAGATAACTTTTTCCAAGATGAAATAATTTTTTTACACGTAAAATTAAATTTCACTTTTTGCTAATTGTTGAAATGGAAATGGGTAAATTAAAAAGAAAAAAGAAAAGAACAACACCTTGGTCAGGCATAAACTTTTAATTTGTCACGAGCTACGACTTATGAGTGATTTCAAGCTTTTAAACTGAATACCGAACAATACATCTACACAAATCGGGCAGGATCATACGGAATTTATGCATTTCATTTAGTTCTAAAATTTTCATCTCAGATTGTCAAATAAAACTAATTTTATAACTTCTTTTAAATACCTAATTCCTGTGAATTGATAGTGATATATAATTTTAATTTTATTTTATTTATGGTTAAAACGCTAAAACAAGTAAGCGCTGGACGTTGGAATGGAAAATTTATCGCTAACTAAAGACACACAATAAATCAAAATAAATTTCAATGAAAAAACGATGCGATTGCAAGTTGCCATTATAATGAGCATTTTGAAAGTCAATATAGGCAAACTATTTTGTAAAGCTTTTGAAAAATTAATTCACATGTCAAATAAATATACTGCTGGAGAAAAATACCGATATGGAAAAATTAAAATATAAAACATAACGACACACGTCATACCTACGTTTATTTTTTCTGTATTTCGTAAACTTCAGAGAAATCCCTCGGAGCAATAAAGAACTCCAACAAAAAATTGACTATCATACCGCGCAGCAGAGCGATGGGTTTTTCAAAATAATATTCAAATTTTTTCCGATAGGGATCAACATTTTTGGGGAAATTTTTTAAGACGTTTAAATTTATGGATTTTGCTGATACCTTCTTACCTTCTTAAAATATTTTAATAATAATTTTCATGTAAAGAAATGTAGGTAGGTAGGAATGCAATTAAACCACAAAATTTCACCAATAACGAAAAAGAAATTATTTGGAAAAATACAAAAGATTTTGAAATAAATTATATTATTATTATAAACTCAGGATAATTTGTTTTAGAATTTATCGAGTAAGAAACTAATTTGAAAAATCTGTAAAAATCAGAACTGAAAAAAAGTTCATTTTGGTACACGTAGGGCCATCTATTGAGGGAACATTTAAACCGTTTTTTTTTCAATAGATATTACTCTGATTTTGCAATAAAAATTTCGATAGTTTCTCTCTCTCACTACGCCACTTTCGGTCTGTTATACACCAAGCAAAATATTTCATGGTATTCGCCAATCAAAAACACTTAACATGTTTTTACTTGTTCTCCCCTCCCCAATTCTATTCTATTTCCAACTAATTTCACCGAAAATCGGCGAATGCTGGGCATCCATGAAACTGTACCTTCGCAATTGCAGAAAACAAATTTGCTGATCGGCACCAAATCAGTTTAATACTAGCAGAGTTGCTGAGGCTAGATGAGAAATTACTTTGAATGTATTTGTGCTATTTAAAGCAGAAAATAAATCGATCACAAATCGTTACCGTTAGCAAATTGATTGAAATATTTCTAGCTATCCTCTCCGTTCAATGTGTAATTTTAGATCATCATTTATAAAAAACCAACAAATTTGTATGCATGTGTTGTGTTTTTAATAGGTATAGGTAGCTCATTTGGCAATAAATTAAAAAGTAATAAATTCATATTTAGACAATTTTTTAATTCTAAACCACTTTCTGTGCCTGTCTAACTTCTACACATGCTCCAGGAATGTGTGAATTTAGAACGAATGTTATTTGTGTTTTTATATATTTACAGCGATCAGATAATTTTGACTGTAGTTGTTGAGTTTGATGTAAACAAAATCAAAAATTGGCGCATTGAGATAATTTAGAAAAAATATTTTCCTTCGGCTTTTTTTTAGTGTTAAATTAAAAATCTACGTGACATTAAAAGTACAATTTTTGTCGTAGGCGCTTTTGAAAAATAATTGTTTGGGATTTAAAAAAGTTGCAGCTTGGGGTAAAAATCGGATTTGTTTAAGAAATTAACATGGATAGAATTATTTTACTAAAGATTCAAAATTTTCTCTCCTACCTAACCTAGATGAACACGATGCGAAAGATCAGCTATATGCTGGACTTGAGAACACAATTTATAGCATCAACTCTCCTCCTATTACTCCAGCATCCAACGAGTGGATTCTCGCATGGATCGCTAAACCTATTCAAATTAAAAATAAATATTTTTTTAAATAGGTACCATCGTGCTAGCCCACTATTAAGTTTGGGATTTTTCAATTTTGATTCAACTAGCTAGACTAGGCCTAGTTATCCAATTTCCACTTCACATCTGATAATTTATGCGATTTCTTTCAGATTTGGTATTGCAGGTTTTTGAAACTGACAGGAGTTTGAATTGTCAATTGCTTATCTTACTGGGCAGATGGCAAAGAAAGTTTCTATTTGGCATGCCTCACCGGTACCGCCTCCATATATATCAGGTCGTCGGGAATCATCCTTTGATCTACCAATTATGATAGGTTCATGTACAAGTATCTGAAAGGACTAATGAGCCCAACAGAAGGGAAATACGTCTTAAATATGTCTAGTAGATAAAGTATGAAATCCATATACACCGTGTGAATCTATTCGTAAATAGTGCAATAGGAGCGTATTACCTAAATACGCACCCGAATCTATGATACATTTGAGGGTTATACGACTCCGCGCAGGAAGAAACAAATGTAAGAGAAGGGCTTTATTAGATATCCTCAACAAAAACGAGCTTTCCAATTATAAGACAAATTAATTCTAATACTGTTCCAGATTGCGTCAATATATACTTTTTTCCCGTTTATGCTAAACCAAATAAATCTTTTCGGCGCATGAATTATATGGCACTTTCCATGTGACCTGCGATATTTTTCATATTGACAATTTCTTCAATTCCTTTAAAGGAAGCTTGTCGTAGATTAATTTAAATTGATTCAAGATCAATTCAATGGGGAAAAGGATCAAGTTATTCTGAAAATTCTATACCTACGTATTTATCGTAGAAATGAAAGGACACCCAATTACTTCCAATAGAAGACAATTACGCAACAAGTTTAGTCTCCGCCGGTGAAACATCTTAACATGGGGCACTGTGAAATCTGCATGGATGGATCTGAGATGAGTAAAATGAAATTATACAAAGTTACTTATCTCGACCGCGATATAGGATAAAGATTTCACTTGGTAGAGTACCTACCTATGATCATTTTGAAGATATTAGCGATTATTGTCTACTGTCACCGCAGGCCATAGTAAAGTGGACGTCTTTAATTCAAAAAACTCAAGCAGTAATAGCAAGAAAATTGGTTAAAAAAATGCAGTACAATTCTGAATTTCAATGTTGGCATGTATACCTCATATTTACAGATGTAGATATGTATGTCCTAACACCCCTTTAAAGTTTACAATTTTCTACAATTTTCACTCATAGCAAAAAAAAAGGTACAAAAGAATTAAATTGCGTCGACCCAAAAGCAGTTCAGTTTGATACTCCTGCTGCCACCTATTGGCCTGTATACAATCAATTTTTTTGTATATTAATTTCGAGAGAAGAAAAAGAACACACGGAAAAAATTATAGAATTGCTTGGATTTACACTATCGTACTCTCGGCCCAAGAGAATGCATACGAATTTGTTATTTCTACACTGATTTTTCAGTGTGGGTTGGGCATTGTAATAATCCAAGAGAGAGGGAAATGTTTACAGAATAAATGTTGAAAACAAAAACAATAACAAATCTACGTATAATGAAAGAATATAAAACAAGAGATTAGAGAAGGCTACCTGTTGCCAAATTTACTTTTAAATCCAAAGAGAAACAAAGCAGAAACAAATGAATTTTTCACACTATGAGAGGGCGCTACTGAGTGTGCGAGCATTTTAATCGCAACTACTAACACCATCAGCATCACCCACGAGAGAATTACCAATAAATTTTATAATATGCTTGGGAACCCAAAATTGGGACTGTTGCCAAATTTCGCTTCTTTCAATTTGCACTAATTTTGTTGTTGATTATTATCGCCATTGGGCTTGATTCGAGCAATCTATATAAATGTTATCATTGGCAGGGAGCAGGTAAAATATAAGAAGATCCGAGATTAACATATTTAAATTCTATTCTAGGAGGAATAAGATCAGTTTTGGTACATTAAAAGGCTGCAATCTATATGTAGGCATGAATTATCGTTTTATTATTGAACACCCAAAATAAGTACGCATGTGCAGTAAATAAACGTCTCTATCATTAAATTAGGCAATCATGGAGAGGTCATATTGTGCTGGCAATAAAATTATCGCAAACAATAAAATACTTTCTAAGTTAATGAGTATGGCAAACTTTGGAGCAATATTTTACGGCAATAAGATAGTACCCACCTATAATGAACTTTAATTTAATAATAAGTTCTACATGAAGCATACATACCGACATACCTCCATATCGTCATCAACCTACCCCTCAACATCTAAATTTAGGGCAATAAGAATAAGGACTATGTTAGTTATGGGTTCAGCTCAGTTTCTCTTCTAATCAATTTCCTTGTAAAATAATAATAATAATTTAGCGTTGATAGTCCTAGTCAACTCTTGAAGAAATACTCATTCACATTTTTGTGAACCAATGTCATGTTAAATGCATTCAAAACGATTTTGTTGGTAGTGCGGCTGCTGTAAATGGTAAACTGAATTGCATCTTTATATGGCTATTATGGAGTGAATTGCTGACAATCTTAAGTATAGAAATGGGAAAAAAATTAGTGTGAAAATAAAATTTGTTGCAACCAAATGAGTCAAGGGAAATTAGGTCGTAATATAGATAAAAAAATAACAAGAGGATCGGAATGATGATTATGCAATAATTTCTAATAGACCTCGGATGAATTCGATGCATTTTAATTTTACAACTATGAAAAAATAGAATAACCGTCAACTTAAGCTAAATTTGAATGAATTTGGGAGAAAAATCTGTAGGATTTGCAAGTAACTACATTTGGATTGACACTTTCTGTAGATAATGGGCTGAATCGATATCATAAACAAACAGAATTCGAGAATGAATTGACAGTAGGTTTTTAAGATTTGATCGAGTATTAAAAAAAAAACTTCTATATACATACATAAATGGAGTGGCTGTGAAAGAGGATGGAAATTTATCCAGACGGACGTTATGACATACTACGGAAGTTTGGAGCTCTCAACTCTCCATAGAACAAATAAAATATTTAATAATTACAGAATGAAGGAAAACATTGGCAATATTTTCTTGATACACCATACATGGGTGGTATAAGAAAATTGATCAGTTAAATTTCCGAAATTACTGAAGAATTACTCTTTCCAACAAATTAAATGAAATATTTCGGACATTCAGTAGAAATTGTATCGGTTTAATCCTAATCTGGATTTTGATTGAGATGCGGTCGACTTCATTATTGACTAAGGTTTTTATTCGTTCACAGCAGTATATAAGTAAATAATGCAAAATCTTGGTATATCGAGCTCGTAATGATTATTGTTTTTAAAATATGTACATACTTGTGAATGTTTAAAACAACAACATTACTAGAGCGATTTGGTAAAGGTAAGCTTCTTAAGAGACACTAGCAATATAGGGCAAGAAAATATAGTTCGGATAAGACAACAGTTATTATTTCAACTCAAGGCAGCAATATGAAACTAGGTATAATAAGTAGAAAAAATATTTCAGTAGCAGCAGCAGTAGTTAAATTTTAAAATCTTTAAGAATTTGTGGTTTTTTTAGTTGAAAATTTTATTTTGAAAGACAAACGGTTCGCATGGAACGTGAAGGAAAACGAACACGCAAAAATTTAAAAAAATTCTAATTTGATATAAATTATTTTTTAATTACTTTTAAGATGTCATTGTTATTTCCATGCCTACGCAAATTTAAAAAAACCAAGTTAAATACAAATTGCGCCATGAAATCGAAAAACTTTTCAAGCTGCTAAATCATAAGAAACGTGATCTTATCAAGCTGAAAAATTTCTCATTTCGATACCCCCGGAGCCATCTATTGGCAGAGGTATCACTATTCACTAGCTTAAAAAATAAAAAACATTTCAGTCGAAATATGCCTGGGGCTACAATTGTAATTTCCTCTCATTCATTCTTATTTATTCTAAAGAGACAGCGAATAACAGGCGATCACAGAAATGTAAAATTTTTCTACTACGCATGACCGAAATTTTCATTGTAGTGTATGTGTGTACATGCATTTTCATTGGTTGAAAAGAAGCAGTTAAAAATGGTAATTGTCATATTGCATTCTCCTCTTCCAAAAGTTAAAAAATATTTGCAAGAGGAGAATACAATGTGACGATTACCATTATTTTCTGTCTCTTTCTTATACAATTTGTAAAAGAGATAAACATAAAATTGGATGGGGTATTTTAAAAGAGGATACACGAAGAAGCATAAATGCAGATAGTGTGTATTTTATTCATTCCACCAATGAAAATGAAGCAGCCATTTTAACTTTTAGAAGAGGAGAAGGAACACGACGTGATCATTATTATTGTTTTTTTTTCTAGTCCCCATAGCTGGAAATTTCATTTTGAAAGCGCAATGCACACAGAATTTGATTATTTTGTAATTTCATATATATTTTTTTTATACCACGCTTTAGTGGCAGCCATTGTCATTTTTATGTCTGTATATGTAAAAAACTTGAAAACCAAGGTAAAAACCAAATCCACCATGATCTATCTCGCAGATGTTTTTTTTTGTGTTCACTTTTACTACCGAAGGAAAATAGAGTCGCTTACAAAAGCAAGAAAAGCAAAATTGAGAACGATTTTCAATAGAAAAAATGGATCGTGTCATGATGGAAGTTTATTTGAATAAGAAATTTTTGGATTGATTGAACGATTAATTTGTTGGTGGTGTAATTAGGTACAGACTCAGCTGTGTGAAAAGAGCATATGAAATGAAAACCTTCTTTAGGAATAAGATTTTTATCATCAGTTCCGGTTCATCTAAAAGCAACAATCTGCTAACTACCTACATATAATAATTACCGACTTTATTTAATGAATTACTCAATTCTCGAAATCGGGCTCAAAATTTGTTTATTTGCTGTGTAGGTAGGTATATGGCAAATTTTTACACGAGGTTTTATTTTTCGCGCTGATATTTATTAATTTTATCGTTAAAAATGTACGCGTTTAGCGAAGATTTTTATGATGATCTAGTGGAAATCACCAGCATCTTAAAGACAGCTTCTTCTGTAATGCCAGTACGATTGCTAACTTTTCATGTGATCGAAGGTAGAATAAATTTGAAGAAGCCAGGTTGGAGCAACTGAATCAGATCAAATTGAATGAAAGAAAATCAGATCATTTTGCACATCATATCCAAATGAAGGACATTCAATTATGCATGGCACTTACTTATGCGATCATGGGTGTTTCTTGACAAATTTAATGTATAACCTAATAACGGAAAACGAAACGAGTTTCCAATCAGTTTTGTGGGGGCTTGGAGGAATATGAAGGAACTAGCATGATCAAAGTTTACAAACTTCATCTGGCGCTAAGAATTTTCTTTCTTCAATTTTTATACTTCACATGAGCCTAAGAGTATTAATGGAAGCTATTCAAGCCAGGGAGATATCAATCTGGAATTATTTCGAGTTCAATGAAGTTTTTGTAGTCACAAATGCAAAATATCAGAAAGACGTTAGTAAGCTATTTTTATATATAAAATGTTCGTTTAAATTATGGTAACGCGTAATGGTACTGTTATTATAGAAAAGTTTTGTTACTATAATTTAATATCATTTTAGAAATAATATTGTAACAGGAAAAGAAGGAACTTATGTGCACAATCGGATAGGTAGGTACTAGATACATATATAAAATATGTCGCTGAAGAAAAGCACCGTGATTGTGAAAATAAGCTCCTTCCTATGTACCTACTTAGTATTAAAAGTAAAACACTGGAATATTTTAGAAACTTTTATTAATACAATTTTTTTTTAACGGTAAATATTTAATTAAGATCTTGTCATAAATATGGCTATGAAAATTACCTATTTACTGATTATAGAGACTTTCTTTAGACATTTGACACAGATGAATGCTGGAAGATACACAATCTTCAGTTTTGGTAGATACCTGGCAGATGAAATTTGTTTGCGTTTTTTTCGTGGTGCTAAGTCCTCTTGGAATGTTTAGTAGATATTAAATTTAAAATTCTTCCTAGTATACAAAGGCTTATCTACGATGATTTCTTAATAAATTATTCGTTGATATATTTTGACTCTCTCTCTCTCTCTTCATCATACGTAGATAGCTAAAAAGTAGAACTGTTGCTGAATGATGTTTTTGAACCTTTTTTTTAGAAATTGCTATTGGATGACGATTATAAGTAGGTATAATGTACGTGCTCTGAAAGATCTTCTAAAGCATTGTTTACTCGAGCAGTGGATACTTTTTCGATGGCTGATGCATGTGCTGCTTGATGTGGCGTTATTTATGGGAAGACTCGGTTTTGAGGTTTTGATTAACGTTCTTAAAGTAGAATCTTAAGCTAAATAAACAAACAAAATAAAAAATAAATATTTTCAAAGTTATTTTCTTATTTCTCTTTTCCTTCATTTCAAAATGCTACTGATGCCGACGCGAATTCTTTTTAATTTTATCCAATTTTTCACTAGATGATATTTTCAGGGACGAAGATTTGTTTTAAATCGCTGGATTCCATTATGCCTCGACATTTTGGTTTATATTCTGCTTTAAGACCTGTTTTAACGTTGTATTTGGTCTCTTCATGTATAATTGATATAAGCTTACTGGCTAACAAATCAAGGAGTAGATGGTTTAAATAAAATCTCTTTCAAATTATCTAACCTTTACCATGGTATATGTACGCTAAACGTTTTCAATCATAACAGTACCATTACGTGTAAACCATACCTCAAACTTTTCTGGTAATCAGAGCAGAGGTAAAACTAACGATCGTTTCATTTGCATATATTTGCATAAGTAAATCATAATAAATATTTCGGTGAAATTGCTTACAGAAAGCACAATAAATAATTTCTTAAAAATAAATTCTTAATGGGATCAAAATAGTTTTTTTTTTAGTAATATAAAAATAATATAAGAAAAAGTCGACCGCTTACCTTAGGTTAACTGTGCGAATTCCATTTCTAGTAATTTTGTCTTCATCATCCACGATGTTTCCTTTTCATCCGTGAAGTATTTGTATGCCTGAAATTCAGAAAAATCCAGACTTAAAAATTGATGTTCATTAAAAATAATGAATAATGTGAAGTTATTGGAATGCAATTTGCCGTTTTAGGGTTCGTTATTTTTTTTTGCCTAACCCGCCCTTCAATTTATTTGTGGATCTAGTTTTAAAGTTATAATTTTTTGTTGCTGCATTATTGTTCATAAAGTAAAAATAAAAGGAAAACCCACAAATAAGAAAATTTTATATATCAATCATAGCCCATATTTGGATGTGTATTATAGTTAAAATCGTCAATATCTTGAGTATATCGACTGCAATACTGATAAGAACATCTGAGTTTTATTCAACTAACATTAATGATATTCTTAAGTCAGCTTGGGAAAATAGGTATACTGGTAAAATTCAAGGGTTCATATACGTAAACATAAATTCATAAAATAACCGGCCAAGTGCGAGTCGGACTCGAGCGGTTCCTTTTTCGAAAATGAGGCTGGAGCAACAGTTACGGTGAATGGATTGCGCTATCGACAGATGATTAATTATGGCCGGAATTGGATGGTATTGATCTGGACAACGTTTACTTTCAACAAGACGGCGCTACGTGCCATACAAGCAACGAAACCATTGATCTTTTACGGGAAAAGTTTCCGGACCGTGTTATCTCTCGAAGAGGTGACAATTGGCCACCGAGATCTTGTGACTTAACACCTTGCGACTTCTTCCTTTGGGGCCACGTGAAAGAGAAGGTCTACGCCAACAGCCCAGCGTCGATTCAAGACCTCAAAGATGGAATTCGTGAGGCTATCGAGGACATAGGGCAGCCACTTTGCGATTTGGTTATGGAAAATTTCATGAAAAGGATATGGTCTAAAGGCAATCCCTGGCGTATTTAAAATTTGCGACAGTAAAAAATTAATTTGTGAGAAATTTACTATAGAAAAGGCAATCCCTGGGATATTTAAAATTTGCGACAGTAAAAAATTCTTTTTGGCAAAATTTACTATAGAAAATGCAATCCCTGGCGTATTTAAAATTTGCGACAGTAAAAAATTATTTTTTGAATAATTTACTATAGAAAAGGCAATCCCTGGCTTATTTACAATTTGCGACAGTAAAAAATTATTTTTTGAATAATTTACTATAGAAAAGGCAATCCCTGGCGTAATTAAAATTTTGCGACAGTAAAAAATTATTTTTTGAATAATTTTCTATAGAAAAGGCAATCCCTGGCGTAATTAAAATTTGCGACAGTAGAAAATTATTTTTTGAATAATTTACTATAGAAAAGGCAATCCCTGGCGTATTTAAAATTTGCGACAGTAAAAAATTATTTTTTGAATAATTTACTATAGAAAAGGCAATCCCTGGCGTAATTAAAATTTGCGTCAGTAGAAAATTATTTTTTGAATAATTTACTATAGAAAAGGCAATCCCTGGCGTAATTAAAATTTGCGACAGTATAAAATTATTTTTTGAATAATTTACTATAGGAAAGGCAATCCCTGGCGTAATTAAAATTTGCGACAGTAGAAAATTATATTTTGAATAATTTACTATAGAAAAGGCAATCCCTGGCGTAATTAAAATTTGCGACAGTTGAAAATTATTTTTTGAATAATTTACTATAGAAAAGGCAATCCCTGGCGTAATTAAAATTTGCGACAGTAGAAAATTATTTTTTGAATAATTTACTATAGAAAAGGCAATCCCTGGCGTAATTAAAATTTGCGACAGTAGAAAAATTATTTTTTGAATAATTTACTATAGAAAAGGCAATCCCTGGCGTAATTAAAATTTGCGACAGTTGAAAATTATTTTTTGAATAATTTACTATAGAAAAGGCAATCCCTGGCGTAATTAAAATTTGCGACAGTAGAAAATTATTTTTTGAATAATTTACTATAGAAAAGGCAATCCCTGGCGTAATTAAAATTTGCGACAGTATAAAATTATTTTTTGAATAATTTACTATAGAAAAGGCAATCCCTGGCGTAATTAAAATTTGCGACAGTATAAAATTATTTTTTGAATAATTTACTATAGAAAAGGCAATCCCTGGCGTATTTAAAATTTGCGACAGTAGAAAATTATTTTTTGAATCATTTACTATAGAAAAGGCAATCCCTGGCGTAATTAAAATTTGCGACAGTAGAAAATTATTTTTTGAATAATTTACTATAGAAAAGGCAATCCCTGGCGTAATTAAAATTTGCGACAGTATAAAATTATTTTTTGAATAATTTACTATAGAAAAGGCAATCCCTGGCGTAATTAAAATTTGCGACAGTACAAAATTATTTTTGAATAATTTACTATAGAAAAGGCAATCCCTGGCGTAATTAAAATTTGCGACAGTAGAAAATTATTTTTTGAATAATTTACTATAGAAAAGGCAATCCCTGGCGTATTTAAAATTTGCGACA